>PVLD010000709.1:0-64445 GCA_004027595.1 Dinomys branickii
AAAAAGGAAAAAAAAAAAGAAATTCAGGTTTAAAGAGGCTGAATTTGCTGTTGAATAAACCAGTAAATAGCACAGCTGAGATGCTTAATCCCCACAGTCTTCGCCTCAATGGCATTTTTCCTGCATCCCACTCAGGATACCTCTGGGCTTCTGCTATCAAATCTGAGATGTCCACGAGCCATTGTTCTTAGGCCACTTCTACCACTTAGACTGTCATTACTAAATCTCCTATCCTATATCAGTCCCGATTATGGGAGGAAAATGGAAACCACATCAAACACCTTATCAGAGAGAATCTGATATGAGAAATCACATAGGTGGTGTAGAACTGAAAAAATAAACAGGGAACCCTGAGGCAATGCAGAAAGCAAAAATCAAAGGAAGCAACAACATCCTCCAGGAAAAAATGAAGTAATTAGAATCTAGATGCCTGGAGAGGGATGTTGCTCGGCCAGGCACCAGGCTGCTGAGGAGTGAGCCCTACCCAGACGGTACTGTGTGTGCCATAACAAACAAAAACAAAAATAGACAAATAAAACAGGAGATGGAAACTAACCAACTACCACTATCAGGGTGAAAAAGGCACAGCAAACAAAAAGGCAGGAGCAGACTCTTCCTCCACCTTTAGACCTCCTAGTCTCCTTCTTGTGCCCACAGAGCTAGAATCTAATGGGCAACCAGCTTCAAAGACTCCCAGACCAAACACAAAGGCTGAGGGGAGAAGTGGGCTTTTTGAGTTGGAGACAAAGCTTAAGTACTAACTAGCAGATGTCACATCTGAGCACAATGGAAAATGTGGCAGCAGAGCAAGTGCAGGACCCCTTCACTCATCTGCCCCTTTGCCTGAAGAGGACGGCTGACCCCTAACCACACCAATCCAAGACTTCACGTTTGATTTGGTCCCTACTGAACAGCTGCACAAATGAAGAAAATCAGGCTGCACTGATGCCCACAATGTGTGAATCCTGCCCTGAAGACTTTACCACATATATCCCAACTCTTAAAGAACAGTTGGTTCTGCTCTCATAAAACATAGGCGTTCATACCAATCACTAAGCTATGAAAAATCCCACAGAAAAGCCACAGCATTGATGGGAAATTTTGGGCTAGACTCTGTCAGTGACACAGAGGAAACTCCTCAGCATACCAGCATTTCACACTATTATAATTAAGAAACACGTATCCCCTCCAGTAAATATGTATGGAACCTTACCTTGGCAAAGTCCTGTATTTTGCTTCTGAAAGCAGGTGTCCGACCAGCTATCTGTGAAATGGTAGAAGGAAGGTCACTGGAAACTGGAGGCACTGTTACAGTAGGATGTGTGGAATGCACGCTCATAGCATGTGGACAAGCAAGGTGGCTGCAGGTCTTTTAGGGTGGTATGTGTTTAGTATATTCATATGCAGCTTTGTTTAGCTGGTTGCAGGATTCTGCATTTCACCTAGTGTGTTCTGGGGACACAAGTCTCACATAAGTAAATGTAAAATCCATGTTATGATGATCTCCCCTAACATGTCAATAATATTGGAACAAATGATGATTTCAAAATAATCACGAGATCAGAACTGATCATAACCCTATAGGCCAGGGAGCATCATTTCCACTTTATAGATGAGGAAACAACTGAGAAAGATTAAACATCTTGGTCAAACTTCAAAAATAAAAAGGCGTGCTCTTAGACCAGCACTGTATTTTCATTTAAGATCCATCACTTGACAGCATGAGGTCAAAGAAGAACCTGAGGCCATTTTCAGTGCAGCTGTGCCAAGGACCTTTTGCAGGTGGGCATAAGAGCCCAGGGATTAAAATGCCTGGTGATCTCAATCTCCTTGAGGTCAATGTTTAACACAGAGCTGCCAAGCAAAGGGATTCATGTCTGCTCTGCACTTTCTCATAAATGAACTTCTGGACCTAAGTCAAAGTGATCCTCAAAAAATATTTGATAATACTTCAAACTCATGGAAATAAATGTTCCAACCTCTACAGTCCAAAAATAAAACATAAATTTCTAAGTTCATTCTCTAGCTTCTGTCAGTGATCTTTCCAAAATGCAGCAGTGAGCAGTTCCATGCAGTAGCTTAATACCCACCACCAGTTTCCCATTGCCCAAAAGGTAAGGCCCAAGTGCCTCATGTGGAGGAGGGCTCTTCCCTGCACATGCTGCAGGATCTCCAGCTCAGCCCCCATCTAATCCATGCTCTGGTTGCCTGAACTGTTTGTTTCCCACATCTACCAAATAGTTTCAGAGCTATGTGAATTTTCTGACACTAATTCCTTAGCTGAAATATCTGTGTCCTCTATGCCTGATGCTGAACACCAATCTACCATCTATTCACCTGCTTCTCTGATGGTAGTTTTTTCTGATACTCTATTCTTCAGGCAGAATAAACCAATCCTTCCATGGGGTCCCCTGTACCCTACACTGACTCCCGTCCGAGCACTTTACCCCGTTTTTGCATATTCGAACTCGGACTCTCCCTGCCCCTTATCATATAGCACATGCTATCTCAGGGTACTGGGCCATGTTTGCAAAATTTCTGCATCCCTCACACCAAGCTTAACGCCTGGCAAATAGATGTGTCATGTATAAATGGCTTTAATGTTATCATGGCAGCAAAAGAGTACAACAATGTAGATCAACCTGGACCTTCTATCTTCCACCTAAAATCTGGGAAAGAGAATGATTTTCACTAAGTTCCTGTACCTATTGAATTGTTAAAGGTGAGTGATTACATGGATCAAAGGATTTTGTGAAGCTAAAGATGCCCTGAGTTTTACAGAGTAAGACATTTGAGAACAGGAAACTCACTTTGAACCAAAGGCATACTAAATTAAATTCAGAGAGCAGCAGAGAAGAAAAATTAGAGAAATTCTCCGTCCCTCTAGCTGAAGTATTAAATGAAATATCGACATAGGAAACTATGAAGGATACTATGGCTAAAAAACATTTTTTATATAATGGAAGGATTTTTTAAATACCTCCTGAGGCCTGGGGTTGACAAACTCTTGGCTTATGTAAAAGCAGTCAGATGGCTCAGTTAAAGCAAAATATAAAACATGTGCAAATACCAGATCTATGATGTGTCATGGATCACTTGATGGCTCACCTGCCCAGAGTTTTTGTGGATCTTTAAGAACTCTCTTGTATTCAAGAGTGCCTTGCTCTCCCTGGGCACCAAGTAGCATAAGTCACCAGCTGTATGACAGCATCCCCAGTCCCAAAGTATGCTAAGCACACTTTTCTTTCTTTTGCTTTTATTTATTTGTTGAGACTGGGTCTCGCTATGTAGTTCAGCCTGGCCTTGAACTCACCATATGGCCTAGGCTGGCCTCGAACTCATGGTGAAACTCCTGTCTCAGCATCCTGAGTGCTGGGATTATACACCTGCACCACCACACCAAGGCATGCTATTCTTGAAAATGCACATGCTAAAAAAATATATCCAAAAAAACCCCAATTTGGGTTTAGCAACATGCCTAGAATGGACACAGTCAAATTCAAACACAGATAAAACCTGTCTTCCTTAGAAGACGGCCACAGTGAAGTTCTAGGGTGCTTGTTCTTGCAAGTATCTGAGGAAGACTTTCATGGTATTCCTAATACTTGCTCTAATTCCTTCTGTCCCAAACATCCTTTATTGCTCATTTTCCCAAAAATGTGCATCCTGTCCATCAGCCCAATTTCCTACAATGGTGGTATTGTCAGCCTCATTAGGGTCACTGGTTAAAATCCTCAAATCTTCTTCGCTCACATTCCGTCTTCTCGGTGAGTAAATCTCATTTCCCTTTAATGCTGGTGACAGATGACTTCTAAACCTCTCGACTGTGCTTTGTAAGTAGACATAATTACAGCATTATCCTGCTATTTTCCAAAATCCAAGCCCTCTTCCAGAGTATGTATGTGTTTCTGGGAGCTAACTGCTCATGCACAAGTTCTATTCATGTCTATTACATGCAATCAGGAGCAGAAATAAATCAGCTCTAGTGCACAGAATGAGACTAGCAGGAGGGATGCGCACCACTTCTAGGCCAGGCCCACAGAAAACTCCTTTATAATGCTCCTTTATGCTTTTCCCTTCACAGCAGGCAGCAATACAATTTGAGGTCTTAAGAGATGGTGTAGCCATAAAATAGAAAAAGCTTGGACTCTGAAATACAGTATTATACTCTTGTCTGGCAATATCCACATTTAACTGATAAATGAGGAATAAATTTCATTGTACTGAGATGCTAAGATACTGTGCAGTTTGATTTTTTTAAAGTACACAAAGCAAAAAGACCAGAAACATTTAAGGTTAAAGCCATCTCCATGTGCATAATAATGGAGGGCTGTGGAATTGCCCTTAACCACGTATGTAAATCCTACCTCTTACACTACTGCTTTTTTAAAAATCATAACCTAATTTATTATATATTATAAAACAGCCACTACTGATTACCCTCTCCATAGGTGCTAAGGAGGAATCATGCTATATATTCTATGTATTTTAATCTTCTAAATATCTTATAAGGTAGTTATTACTATTATAGTTCACTTAGTAAATAAGAAAGTTTAGCAATAAAAGCCCAGGCCACACCGCTAGAAAGCAGCACAACCACAACTGAAGCCCAGCTCTGTCTTGTTATCTGTTTGCTGCCCTGCCCTCTTTAAGGAGAAAAAGCAAGCAAAGGTGCTATACAATGGCTCTTGTCCAGGTACCACGTGAAACTAACCTTTACAACACGAATGTGTGTATTTTGGTCACACAGAATCAGCAACTTGGCGCTTTAGGTAACATTATTGAAGACTCGAAGTCAAGCACAAGGTTCCCCACCCTGGTCTGAGCAGCTGGGTGATAAAAATGCTTCTGTGCTACGCATGTCTGCCTCCCACACTCCAAGAACAGTGTTCCACCCTTCACCCAGGAGTCCTTCACACAGACATCTCCAGGGTTATGGTGAAAGCATCTCTATCTGTCTTTTAATTCACCACCAGTTTCTTCTCCAGATTTATGATGTAGTTTTCAGAGTAGTAGACATGCCCCAGAATGTGGGAGAAAGAGGAAATGCTACATGAGCCGTATCTTCATGCCTTAATTTTCCTTTCCTTCAAGAAAATCCAAATGACAGCTAGCACCATGCTTTCTAACCAACTTGAGAAATATGTGAGATCACAAGAAAATCCACCACAATTTTTAAAATGATCTCTATATAAACTGCCTTGCTTATGAAGGACCACTTTCCAAATCAAAGGCCTGTCAGGTGTTGGCTCTCCCTACACAGTGTGACTTACCAGCCTGACTGTGCCTGCAGAGCATTTCCCAGCAGACAGCAAGGGAGCCAGTTTGTGAAACAGGATAACTAGGGATGCTAGAGATCACTTATCAGGGGGCACTGACCTCCTAACCCATGAAATGCTCTGTACAGGTATTTATGTGCCAACCTGGCGCAAAGTGTAATTTTCTGAGTTAAAATGAAGACAAAGACAAATTAGGCACTTCCATGAAAGAACGGATTTTTTTTCTATTGCTATGGTAACACTACTCCATTTTAGGAGAGGGAAAAGAAAGAGTAGGCCTCAAAATTAACCTATAAAATTTGTCAATGATGAATCCAAAAGGACTAAAAAGACATTCCTTTTAATTGGTAGAATTTTATCCAAGAAAAAGTCTGATAAATGTGCAAAACAGATATAAGAAGATTATAACACTTTATTAAAGAGTCAAACTGAACATACTAAATGCTCAACAACTAATTAAACGGTATGTGCATACAGGACAGTTCCAGAGGGCCATTTGTAAGTTAGGATGCAGATACATATTCAATGACAGGCATGTGTGTTCATTTGTGTATCACTAAGTCAATAGCTGATTACACAACAGTACTTTATTTTCTTCCACTGTAGCAATTTCCCAGAGAAATATTTCTGAGGATATTTACAGCAAAATACTAACAATAGCAGTTATGTCTAGGGAGGCAAATTTTGGAGTGATCAGAGGTTTACCATGTGCTTTTCAGTATTTTCTGTGATGATTTGTCATATCTCCACAATAAAAGAGAAAAATACAAACATGGCCAATATTATTTATTAAAAAATATCTTCTGCCCATTCTGAACACCTTTCCCTGGTGTCTCCTCTTACAGGAAGGGGTGCAATCACCCCCACTCCCCCTCTCGCCTTGGACCTCAGGCTTAACTGAGTCATGCCCTCTGGTTAATAGAATGAGAGTGGAAGGATTGTGCACCACCCACAGAAGAAAGTTTAAGAGGTAATTCGTGCTTCTGTCAATTTTTCTTTTTCTCCTTACTGAGATAGACATATTCTAAACAGTATCGGCAGCTTCAGCTGAGACAGAAGAATGGAGAAGATAGGAAGCAGGTGTGGGATGACCTGTAATCAATCTTGGCTTGTCAAAAGCCAGAGGTTGGGGGCTGTTCGCTTTCATGCAATACATATGCCAGCTGACTGGTACAGCAGATTCCCCCTCCACCTCAACCCGAACTAAGTGTAAATAGGACAGCCCTGCAGTTACGTGTATCTAGTTGTAGAGTTTCAGGATTAGCTTTAATCTCTCCTCTGACACACTGTACGCCTGCTACCATTCATTTTAGTTGCCCTCCCTCCTCCTTTCCTGCCCCCACATCTAAGTCCTGTGCCTTCCTGTGTCATTAGTCCCGACATCTTCCCTGCAGTCCCATGTGTCCGTGGTAGTCACAGCCAATGACACCACTTTTAATATATATGTTTTATTTGTGACAAATAATTGTGTACATTATATGTACAGCTACTACTTGTGTGTATTATATGTGGAACAAAATGATGTTTTGATATACTTATGATGCCTCATATACTTATTTTTCTACGTGGTGAAAATATTTAAAATCTACGCTTTTAGTAAGTTTGAAATGCACAGTATTATTCATTATGATCACCAGTCAATCCTCTTCCTTCACCATTGTGAGATCTGTCTTCCTTAAACACTGCTGTGCAATTTACTTCCACTGGTTTAAGGCTCCCTGGCCTTTTAGCCTAGAATTAAGGTTACTGCTTAATTCTTCAGACTCACTGCCTTCCAAAAACAAACCCTCAGCACCAGCCATACTGTGTTCGTTATCCCTTCTCCATTCCCAGAGGAAGGTTATAGTGATGGTGGAATGAAGGAAGCATTCCGTGGTCCTCCAGTGATCCTGGTGCCTCAGGTGACTGAATAAGACATGAAGACTCAGGCAACTGACAGGACGTGCTGATGATCTTCAAATATGCCCGTCAACAACTCCTTCCATCCATGAGTACAAAAGAGCTATTTCCTTTCTCTTAGAATCTGGGCTGGCTTTGTGACTCGCTCTGACCCATACGCATACAGCAGAAGTACTGTTCTGGGACTCCCAAGACCAGATGAGATATGGTAAGCTGCTGCTTTGTCAGCAGCCACCCCTAAGCACTACGGAAGCCCAGGATAGTCTACTGTAGGAGAAGAGGATACATGGAGAGAAGCCTTGGGAGACAAGTGGCCATCTGGGACTCACCTGCTCCAGCCCAGTTTCTAGCCAAATCAGCCACCTGTGTGTCCCAGTCAATAGCACAGGGAATAAAATAACTGTCCGGATGAGTCCAATCAAGCCAAAGATTTGTGAGAAAAATAAACTGTGGTTCTACAGAAAAACTTGTTCCATAGCAACAGGCACCCAAAACAATAGGTATTTTCCTTACAGATGCCCAGAATACAATGACACTCCAGCCCTTCAGGAAAGCCTGAAGGGTAGTATTCCTGGCATGGTGACAGCACTAGGCTGCCTATAAGTGACTAAACAGGCAATAAATTTAAATAGTTGGGGGGAAAGGTACAGTTTACACATAATGTGGGAGAAGAAAACGGTGGCAGATACTGAAATGGATACTACTGCTATGATGGCAAACAAGGGAACACTGTTTTACAACCTGGGTGGGGTGTAAGAGCCCTGCTGAAGGTGTGGGTAAGAGCTGGCAGTTAGCCATTTCTGTGCTTCTTTTACCACAACTAGTAAGAATTCAAAGTCAGGTGGTATCAATAACGAAGCCATCTCCTTCCACCCCACATACCTGCCATATTCTAGTTATCAGCAGAGACCCTAAACCCACCATGGGCAGAAGTAGTACCTACCTCCTGGGGCACATGAGCTACAGGCCCACTCACAAATCACCAGTCTCATGTCTTCTTGTTTCTGAGCACAGAATGACCACCCAGGCTCTCTTGTAGTTAGCTGTGGCCCATTGACTTCTAGCCAACAAAAATGAGGATGGAAATGTTAAGCACATTTTCCAGTCAGGTCATTAAAAAACCCTCACAGCCTTCCCCTTTCATGGCAACCCTAGAGGTCATACAAGGACAAGGGTCCCAAGAAGTCCAGGTCCTGGACGGATTTACGACTTGCAGAAATGACCCACCCAAACCAGAACATCCATTTTAGTGACTGACACGCACCAGGATCTCAGACACACTGCTGAGATCTTGGCACTATCTTCATGGCGATAGTCACATACCCTTCCAACACATCCTAGTTGTAGCACTTAAGAGCTATGCTGAAAATGTCCTTCAGTGCAATTATTAACAGAGGGTCTCCAGATGGTTTGGAAAACTATAATACAGAGTGAAAGTCCTTTGCTATTTTCAGTACTCAGAATCTCTAATGGATATCTATGCTCGGCTTACAGGCCAATCACATATCAGGAGTCTCCCCTTTGGCCTCAAGAGATGTTAGCCAGTATAGAAGCACTGTCAATGCCATGAAAATTCAGAGCTCCAAGCTGCAGTTTTGGCAAAATAACTATCAGTTTAAAATCAGCTAATAAAATCTTTCATCAGATAAAATGGGAAAAAAAGGGAGCCAGGGATAAAGCTAAGTAGTATGAGCACCAGCCTGGCAAGTGCGAAGTCCGGAGTCCAATTCTTGGTACCAAAAAAAAAAAAAAAAGCAAAAAGATAAAATAGAAACTTATTGGTACAAAAATTTGGAACCCAGCTGGGCGTGATGGCACATGCTTATAATTCCAGAACGCTGGGAAGCTGGTGCAGGAGGATCACATATTCAAGTTCAGCCTGCATCAAAATTTAAAAATAGAGTGGCACCTCAGTTGAGGAACACTTTTGTTTGTGAACAATTTGATTCACACACAGAAGTCTTTGGCAAAATTTTGTTTCTGTGAAACTCTACATCAGGTAACAAACACAACCAGGCCCATCTTTCCTATACAGACAAGGTCACTTCCAGAATCCTGCAATCCTGCAACAAATTAAGTACATGAACCTAGGGACCATTATAAATAGGTCTGGGGATATAGCTTATGGCAAGGGGCCTGGGTTCCACCCCCAGTACTAAAACACATGCAAACACAAACATTGCCCATATATATGTGTATATATATATAGTTGGTCCTTCTCGTGTTTTTTTTTCCTTAAAAAAAGTATGGATCACAGCAGTGAGGAACAAAAGCAGAATCAAAGATAACCAAGATGCCCATAAATACTACTCTATCCTTTTGAAAGCATCAAGACTGAGCCAATCAGCTGGATGACTCTGGGGACATTAACCTTTCTGAACTTCAATTACTTTTAGCTTCCTTCTTCCATTTACTTGCAGTGGCTCTTTGGCCAGGGGATTACGAGCATCTTCAGAGAGCTTGTTAAAACAGATCACTGGATTTAACCCTCAACAGATCTGCAGGGAAGGGCAATAATGTGCATTTCTAACGAGTGCCCAAATATAACAGGGTTCTCCACAGCAGAATTGATGACATGTGTATAGACAGGAAAGGGGAGAGAGGAAAACAGGAAGAGGGAGAGAAAAGGAGGGAGTGAAGGACAGGAGAGGAGAAGAGAGAAGATTAAGAGTTAGGTTGACTGACTAAAAGGAGCTGACTCCCTTGACTGAGGGCCTGGCAAGTCTACAGCATGCAGGCCAGGCCAACAGGCGAGACACCCTCTTAGAGTCAGTGTCATAGTCTTTGATCTGCAGGTAGTGTGGAACAGAAATCCTCCCTTCTTCTGGAGACTTCAATCTCTTCTCTCAAGGCCTTCAACCGATTAGATGAAGATGCCAGATAATAAAGGATAATTTGCTTTACTCAATGTCTATTGATTTAACGATTAATCTAAAAAGCACCTTCACAGCATCATCTAGACCAGTGTTTGAGCAAACATCTATGCACCATAACCATGCCAATTTGACACCTAAAATAAACCATATCAGGTGGTGCTGAAGTTCTGAAATTCCTGTAAGAGTCACTGCTCTATAGGTCCGTGGTGGAGATAAATTAGCTAAGAAAAATAGCAAAGAATTTTCCATTATAATGGCCTCTTCTACTCCTTTTAATTTGCAATCAATATGCAAAATGTACATCTGTGGTTGCTTCCTAAATTCAAGCCAGCAATTTCTAAATTCACCATTTGTTTGTTACCTGAACCACTTTTCCATCAAAACGTTTAATTATGCTACTGAGATCAACATCCTCATTTGACAGAGGCAGACATTAGTCATTACTGTGGTTTCCCATCCAACCCTAAGCTTTCTCCAATCTCCATAGTTTGCAGATCTGAATTTGAAAGTTGGGCTGATATTCTGACCAGACATTTAAATAATTACATGCCACATAAACACAACAAATAATTTCATTATGTTGAAAAGTTAAAAAAAATGATATAAATGAAATGCTAATTATTCTCTTTAAAAGAGTTGTTTCCTACTAGGATTACATTCTTGCTTTTTTGACACATTTTTAAAAATCTGCATTTCACAGTAGTTAGGAAATAGCAGAATTTGGTTTAGATTTAATCAGATGAAAACTAATTCAGCTTCGGGCCAAAATGACACTCGGTGGGAGAGGTTGGGAGGCTTTCACACTACATTTAAAAAAAACATACATCTCTTTCAGTCCTGAACTTTCACTTTTCTTGATACTATTCCTAGTATTTAATTCCTAATTCCCCCAAGGGTAGAGAAAAGCCATTTAATATATGAGAATGTAAGACATCTTTAATAACATTTTTGTGATACAAGAATCAATCTTCTTGAAAAACTGATTCTGGTAAAGGACACAAATATATATATATATATATATGTAATTTTTGACCAAACTGATACACCAAAAATGTTTGTAACATCTCTTTTCTAAGTTCATTATTATTGTGTTTGGTAAATTATGCTCCATAAAGTTCTCTATAATAGGTGTTAAAAAAAATTAATCAGATGAAGGGAGCTCTGGGTTTACCAAGCTCTAAACTGTAGAAAGTCTAATATTTTAAAATGCTAATATATACACTGTGACTGTTAAAATGTGCTCACGCATGCACATAAACATGAAGTATTCACTAATTCCAAACTTATTTGCTCATAATGGACTTGTTTCTCCTCAGAACACCACTCAGGATTGGTTTTCTACCTAAAACATGCTAGAAAATGACTTACAAAGATGTATGTAGGTTAAACTGACACTCACAACTGATGGACCTCTGTGTAAGGAGACACTTGTAAATATTAGTCTTTTTTTGTACCCAAATCAAATTCAAGTCAGTAAGGGCCAACTTTTTAACTGAGGGAAAAAAGCAGAGCGTAAGCCTTAGAACCGGCTATTTCTTCAGTTTTTCCAACATTATGAAACACCCATTTCCCTATAATAATACTGTGGACAAATGTTATAACAACTGCCAAATAACCTAAGGAGAAAACTAATGTAAAGTAACAAAGAAACTAAAACATCAATAGAAGTCATTTATAGATTGTTCAGCTTATGAATGCTTTTTTCTTTTTCATGCTGTTCTGGTTTTTATAAATTTCCTAAAAGAACTGTATTTTTCTAATCAGAAAGTAAATATAAATACCATTTTAAAAGGCAGTCTAATATTCTTTCTTCTCAGGGGACCTTTTATAATATAAATACAGCATTGTCATTTCCCTTTTGTAACTCACAGAATATGGAAAATCTAGATCAGATGGTAAAACAAAACATACAAAATGGACAAAAGTGTGACCTGTGCCTTTGTTTTCTCTGTCATGAGCTATTTTTCTTAAGGAAAACATACATGTTCACAGGGGATATGCTGCAGACCACTAGATCACAACCTAATTTCCATAACCGGTAAATGCTTTACATGGTAAAGAGAGATTCTGCATATTAAGATAGATTTCAAGATTGATTTTGAGATTATCTTGGATCATCTCCACAGACCCTAAAATGCAACTCAGGTTCTTATGGAGGGAAGAAGGGAGATGTGACACAGGTAGAAGGGCCTGACGCCACAGAGGCAGAGGCTGGAGCACACGGTTATAGCCAGGGAATGTCAGGAGCCCTAACAGATGGAAGCAGCACAGAACAAATACTCCTGTAGAGGTTCTGTCTGGGATTTGCTTGTATCTCCACATAGCAGATTTCAGAATCTGGCCTCTGTCATGATGAGAGCACAATTTTTCAGTTGTTATTAAGCCACCTAGTTTGTGGCTATTTCTGAAAGCCAAATGCAAACTAATGCAACATCCTAGTGCAAGGCAGGAAGTGGCTTTAATAATCCACTGGAAACTGACCTAGCTGACCAGTCCCTGAAGACAGGCCCACCTTTGGTGACCGTCCTGTGGCCCCAGTGCAAAGATGAGCAAGGCACTGGCTTATAAACTCTGGATGTAGTCAGTGCTTTTGGGTCACAATGTCAACTTTAACTCAAAGATACGAGCCCAATCATGGGAAAACTGAGGTAATGTCTATTTATCAGTAAATACATATTTCCTAGGATTTTTAGTTTTATGTTTAAAATCAATTGTTTGGCTCAAAAATTATTCAAACATACATCTGAAACAATTATACATCCATACGTATAGTTCCTATCTCAAACAAAAAGCACTACAAATCTAGAAAATAGAGAATGTTTTCAATAGGAAACAGATGAGAAAGAGACAGTTCACTTAGTTACTGAGTAAACTTTGAGAGAATAAAATACATACTGTGAAAAATATCAGTGATTGAAGAGAGAATTGCTGTACTTGTAAATCAAATTCATTCCACTTAAAAGTTCCATTATCTCCTATAGTACCAACATTGAAAGGAGGCTATTGCTTTTAAAGGTTTAATTTAAATTTAGGTCCTTCAACAGCAAATTCAGTGATTTATCACACTGATTGAATTCTAATTCTCTTCCTGTGCTGAATTCTAGAAAACCACTTCCTTCAAACATTAGTGCTACTAAGATACATGGAACATGTACAAGTGTGCCTTAGTCCTCGAAAAAAGTATTTTATATACCAGTTAGTTGAATAAAGCAGCATTACTGTCACATAGTGATAAAAGCAGAGGTACTTGGTACAAGTACAACTAGGCATTGTACGTTTTTCCAGGTATGTTTTTCTTTTAGAAAATCTGGCTTCACAAAATGATGGAAGTACCAATAACTTAATGTGCAACAAATATGAAAAGATATATATATATATATATATATATATATATATATATATATATATATCTCCACTACAGCACAGAAAGAATCTAAATAACTTACTTTTCTTCAGAGGGAGTTACTCCCCTTTCCTACCATTTCACGTAAAGTGGCTCACTATCTTAGTGGAAAGTGACATAATTTCAAATCTGAAAGTAGATGAATTTCACATAAAGGTTAGAGCACAGACTTGATAGCTGGTGCACAAACCATTCCATATTCTTCATGGGAATATTAGCTAGACTAGATTTCCAAACCTCATCTACAGCTACAACTGAACATAAGACTGGCCAATCAAAACCCGGGTATGGGATGGTGCACATTGGTCACAGCCTTGCCATTAGACACATCCCCCCCACCAAAAAAAACAAAACAAACTTTTACACTCCTTCCCTTCCATGCCATCCTTGGGGGCCAAATGTTAAAGAAGGCTGGTGATATCGCAAAAGGGAAGGAGCCTAAAAAGATACAAATGAACTATTGGCATTTATTTCTTTTAATAACAAATAAAGCTTAACTAATACAGTTTTATTTTATTTGCTTAAAGTTAATGCCATTGGAACAAAAACACATGTGCCAAAATATAAGGAAAAAATGCAAACAAAATAAGCTCACTAAGGTAAGGAACCAGGACAAGTAGACCAAGACCTAATGGCATATGGGCCGCATCTTAAGAAAGAAATGTATGCAGGTTCTCCAAGTTCCCGTGGGAAAAGAAACTCCAAGTGCTGCTGTAGAAATGGAATAAGAATTGGCAAACACAGGGGTGACCTTGGACAAAAAATTTAAGGTGCCAGGGAATGTGGGCCTTGCAGGGAAGGAAATAGGCAAGCAGCAAGTGGTGAGGCCACAAATACAGGTAAGCACAGGCACAGTGATGCAATGATACTCTCGGTGATACTCAGTGATACTCTCGGTGATGCAATCACACAGCGGCACCACTGCCTACCCATGTGGATGACGATGTAGTGAAAAGTCACTGGAGCTTCAGTGGCAGGCCAGAGTTAAAACTGTGATTTGAGGAAAGCATTCAAATCTTAGAGAGCAGGCTTTTCCCTTCAGGGGATTGGGTACTTACAGAAGGAGATAGGTCAGGCTCACAAGATACTGGAATTCTTATATCACAAATCCAAGGTTCTGCAAGTGAGTTTTGAAAACATAACCAAGGAAGTATTTTCCTAAAGGTATATATTCATTTAGGAAAAATCACTTCTTCATAAACCTAAAAGTTGTATTATTTTCATGTATTTGTACTGTATACTTCTGACAGAATTTCCATCACATCTCTTTCTAGATTCATCTTAATGGAGACAACACACACATATATGCACACAAATGCACATATACGCCCACAAACATAGGGCACGGGGGAGAGGAAATAAACAGCAAAGTCACATTCCATCTGTACAGAGCTTGTCCATCAATTAATGAGAACCTTCTCACATGTGAAAAGGTCTCTAAGAGACAAAGAGAGATGTCATACTGACTACTATTCTAAAAGCACAGCATTTTTCTCATAGAAATGTCCCTCAAAAGCTTATTTTGAAAACCTAAATTTTATGGAAGGAAAATTATACAGAAAAGGCAAGCATCTGACTTTTAAAAATTTGTAAGATGTTAGAGCATTTTTAGGTCACAAAAATGTGTAGATAGTTCCCATGTACCCTTTCTCCTGCTCTACATGTACATTTCCCCCGTCATTAACATCTTACATGAATGTGGTGCATTTGCCAGACTTCTGCACAACTGCTGTTAACTAAAGTCAACAATTGACATAGGGTTCACTCTGAGTTGTGTGTGGTGTAGATTTTGACAAATGCATAATGTCAAGTGCCCACCTTTATAGTTTCATAAAAATACTTTCACAACCCATAAATCACATGTCCCACTAGCTCATCTTCCATCTCTCTCCTTCTAAACATCTGACAGCCACTGATCTTTATACTATCTCTATAGTTTTGCCTTTTTCTGGAATGGCAAAACATGGAATCATACAATGCACAGCCTTTTCAGACAGCTCCTTTCACTTGGTAATCTGTATTCAAGTTTCTCCACGTTCTTTCATGTCTAGGGGCTTATTTGCTCTTATCACTAAATCATATTCCACTGTATGAATGTAAACAGTTTGTTTATCCACTTAACTATAGAACAGCATCTTGACGGCTTCCAGTGTTTGCCAATTATGTATAAAGAGCTATAAATATGTAACTAGTAGCCTGACGGCTGGATTATATGGTATAACCATGGTGAGGTTTGTAAAACCTGCTACACTGTCTTCCCAAAGTGGCTGTACTATTCTGGACTCACACCATCAATAAGTAAGTGTCCGCTATTTCCTACTCTCTTGCCAGCATTTGGTGTTACCGGTTTTGGGACCCTCGGGGCTCTCACACATGGGTTTCAGTATCTTGTTGTTCAAGTTTCCAGTTCCTTACACTCCTGACATTTGAAGTTGACCATCTTTTCATGTGCTTATTTCACCACATACATTGCTTGGTGCAGTTGTCTATTTAGTTTTATTTGTTAATTGGCTTGTTTATATACTCCTAAATTATGCGAGTTCTTCATATTTTGGACACAAGTTCTCTATCGAATATGTAATTGGGCAAAGACTTTCTCTTGGACTCTGCTTCCGTTTTCACTCTCTGCCTTTGCACAGCTAGTCTTTCACTGAAGGTTGGTTTATCAATACTCCCCCCTCAGGGCTCATGCTTTTGTCATTCAATTTAAAACGTCATTATCAAACTCAAGATCACTTAGATTTCCCCCTTGGTTACTTTCGAGAAGTTTTATAGTTTACTACATTTAAATCTATGAATCATGTTGAAGCTAATTTTTGTGAAAGATATAAAGTCTATGCCTAAATTCATTTTTTGTACGTACTATATTCTGCAGGTGTGCTGGCACCATTTGTTAAGATGACTGTGCTTTCTCCATTAAATTGCGTTTGCCCTTCTGCTAACGGGTAGCTGACAGCTTTTGTGTGAGTCTGCTTCTGCACTCTATTCTTTCCCACTGATCTACTTTGTCTAAGTCTTCCACCAATAACACACTATCCTAATTACTGTAGCCTCATAGTAAGTCTTGAAGTCAGCTAGAGATTTTTAAACTGTTAATTAGAAAGGAGAAAAAAAAAAAAAAGACCATAGTCAGGTTCACAGATAACTCATTAATTTAAGGAAAAAAGAGAAATGCCTAGAAGCAGCCTATTCAGTTATGCAGATCCTAGTGTTTGGAGAATGTAGGCTGAGCCCTCAGCTGACCCAGATGAATGAGCAAGAAATAAAGTTTAGCTATTTTTTAAGGCAACAAGGTCTGGAAAGTGTTGTTACTGTCCTACAATCTAGCTTATTCTAGCCACAGAACCCTGGTCTGGGAATACTCTGACAACCTTATGGAAAACTTTTGATCCCTGAATCCTTCAAGAGCTCAACAAATAAGCACCTAAAAAGAGGGGGAAAAAAAAAACACCTCTAAGGGGAGTTATATTTGGGGGTTTTTGGTACCAGGAATCAAACTCAAGACCTTGCACTTGCCAGGCAGGCGCTGTGCTGCTGAGCTGTAACTCCAGGGGAGCTATATATTTGATATGGCACTTTCAATAGTAAGCAATACCGTTGGCTTTTGCAGATATATGGAACTCTCCACAATTATTCAGATGCTGTAGGTTATCTGCACGTGACAAAGAAACAAGTTTTAGTCTGAACTTCAATCAGGCAGGGGACTCTTACTGCACACCAGAGCAGAGCTTCCTTCTTCTACTATTGTGGGGGCGGGCTGGAAGCGTGGGCCAGAAACCAGCACAGAGAACTAGCAAAGCCACTCACTGAAACTCCACAGGGACAGTGGCTGTCCAGCAGTCATGAAAAGCATGCACCATATTTTGTGTAAGAAACTAGATTCAAACCACTCATGAGCAATGCAAAACTTTGTAATTAAGGCTTTAATCAATGTCATTAGAAAGGACTGAGAAAGCCTGCAGGAAAAGTGATTCCAGAACAGACTTGCAAGGCAGAGGAGAAGGGGGACACATAGGGCCAGCAGCGAACAGCACAGGACAGCCAGGCTAGCCAGAGAGGCTGTCCTAGGCACGAGCTGTGTCTATACCAGAGCACTGGTGCGGAGTGGCTGAGAGCTCCCACATTCTGTTCTCTGAACTGTGCAATTATTGTGCATATTCACATTTTGAAACACAGGAATGTTTTAATTAAAAATACAGCAGGCCTCAGCAAATAAGGGTGTGTAGCCCAGATCCAGCTGGTATGGTAACATTCTCTCCGAATACCGCTGTTTATGTATTATCCACGTCAGTTTTAGCATGACAACACAGCCGAGTAGTTACACCAGAGATAACACGGCTTGTGAAAGTTTATCGGGCCCTTTATACAGAGAAAAGATTGGTTGACTCTTGATCTAGATTGTGGATTTAATTAAGAAGTACTTTTCTTGTTTTGCGGAAACAAGTTATAAAGCACGCTCCTATTACCCTCATTTTAAGGGACTGTCAGCTAGTACAAATATTCTTGTACATTCAGGAAAGTGCTAGTGGCCCTTACTCTGAGGAGAGGTTCTGTGAGGTTTGGTTAGGGACATCTACTCTTCACTTGATTCTTTTTGTTCATACTATTTTATTAAGAGAACGTGTTAACTTAGTTTCTCTTTGTGTATGTACACACACATTTTTAAAGAATTAGATGATTCTAGCAACCACTGCAAGTTTTATTACAACTTGTTTTTATTGAACTCTGTAATTATAATGGTCAAAAGTAATCCTTAAAAAAGTAGATGCTGAGTATAAGAGTGAAAAATATAAATCATACCGATTTTCCAAGAAATGACCAAGAAAAGGGATGACTTGTGTACATTATTACATACATGTATACATACACACAGTAGATGTCATGTTTCTTTAGAATGCCCAGTCAGGTGTCCATGTGGTCAGGGAGCATGTGAACACCATGGTACTGAGTGAGGATGACTAGATACAACACAGTACATGCACAATGTTTCAGCTTTAAAAATATATTAATGTGCAAATATAGGCATGGAAAAAAATGAAAGGATATGTGACAAAATGTGAATAATATGGACGCATCAAAAAAGAACGCTTTTTCTTTTGCTTCTCTGTACTTTTAAATTTTCAACAGTGAACATGGATTCCTTTTCATTATTGAAAAGAAAGTAAAATTTAAAAGATTACAGAGTAAATGAAGCTTCTGGGATGCTGGTCACATTCTATTCCTGATCTGGGGCTCTGTAATGAGAAGGTCCAAAGTGTACAAATTCATCAAGTTCTACACTTATGTGTGCCTTTGTGGGATTATGAGCTCAGAAGGGAACGAAAAGAGCTCAAAAGGGAAAGAAAAGCTTACACAGAGCCTAACTCAGGTAGCATTTATCACCTACCTCCCAAAGACTGGACTAAGGGTAAGTACCAAAACACAGCACTAAAGACAGACACATAGGGCTCATCAACACAGTGCAGTGAAGTAGACAGCAGATGCAGAAGCATATAATAATCTATATGCTCACATATATGTGAGCTGTAGGACTTAAGTCCACAAACATGCAACTAGTTCATGCAAAAGGGATGTTGGCGTAGACTTGAAGGGCTGAAAAGCAAACTGAGGGCAGAGAAGCACCTAGCCCTGGAGCACTCAAGTGGAGATGACGTGAATTCACCCCACCTCCCCTGGGGGCACTGGTGATATCTAAAGACACTTCTGGTTGCCATGACTTTGAGAGTGGTAGTAGCACAAGCACGTAATGGCCAGGGGTGGTGCTAGACACCCTACAAGGCCCACAACAGCCTGAGGCAGCAAAGAATAATTTGGCCCATGTCAACATTGCCACTGTTGAGAAATGCTGCCTGTTGACCAGCAGCTTTTAGCATCATCTAAAACTAGGTCAAAATTTGAGAATCTTGGTGCTGCCCTCAGACTATTTAATCACAACTACACAAGATCCCAGGGGTCTCTTAAGCACAGATTTGAGAAGCACAACCTTCAGTGCTTAAAATAACAGGAGTGACATAATGACTTTGCCAAGCATGTCTACCCCTACATGACACCCCATTTCTTGCTGTAGGTGAGATTCTGCCTCATGCAGGAATCCTAGCTGCTTTGAGCTCCTGAGGCTCATGCCTCAAGCCTTGCTCCACAGGTGAGACACTGACTCTCTCCTTCAGTTGCTGAGCTTACCCAGTAAGAGCAGGTTCTTACAGCCACAGAGGAATATAATGGGGTACCTAGATTTGGGATCAGGCAAGTCCACATTAACAACTTAAGATGATCTCAGAAAAATAAAGACACAAGCCATAGTAAGATATTTATTAAATATTTAACAAGCACTTATTATGTTCCACATACTCTCCTAGACTTGGGAATGCCTCATGAAAAGGATAAGGTCTTCATCTTGCCCTTGAGGAATATATCTTCTACTGGGCAGTGGCAGGTAAACGTATAAACAAAGAGATGACACAGTACACCATTATGGGATACAATAAATTCTTCAAAGTGGAAGGAAGGAGGGGAGGAATGTGGACAATAAAGACTGATGAGACAGGATACCTCGAGTAGAACGACAATCAGCTAAAACTGGGACAGAAAGATGAAGGATAAGGACTCAGACAAGCCACCAAGGGAAGGGCATTCAACAGAGAGGTATCAGCAAGTGAGAAAGAAGAGGGCTTGGTGGTTTGATGTTAGGCAGGGCCGAGGGACAGGTGCAGCAGTAGAGAGAAATCAGTGCAGCATGAGGGAAAACTCAGACCAACTTTCCCCCAGAACACTATGGTGCAGACTAAAGGTATAGGTGGTAAGTTCTAGGCTCTAGCTGCCTCCATCGGGATTGGAGGCCCATCATTTATTAGAAAAGTGACTACCCCCTAAGATTGTGAATATGTGAAAGTATCTTACAACACAAGTGGCCCAAATCTGGTTCACTGCCTGTTTTGTATCACCTATGCCGTAAGAATATCTTCTTACATTCTTAAACAGTCACATTTTAAGTGATTATGTAAGTACCTATCTTAACCTTGGTTTTGCCTCTTGCTCTGCAAAACCAAAAACATTTACTATGGGACCTTTTACAAGTCTGTCATTGAACCTGGACTCTACACAAAGGTGTTCAGTCTGTAAAAGCCAGCACTGCCATCTTCCATCACAGGGGACTTAGCTCCCAGCCAGGCCCTACCTGAGGCTCTTTATGTAACCTCCACAGGTAAGCACTACCCTAAAACAGTGAAAACACAGAGGAGTAACTTCGCAAGATACTACAATTTAATTCTGAAATTAAAATCCAGAACTCAGTATCCCAAAGAGGCATGATTCTTTACTTTGTAAGCATACTCCACACAGGTAAGCCCTTTATTAATTTGTTCTCCAAGACAGGTATTTTGTCTCACACACATCTGACACATAGACAGTTTAAAATGAAACCACATACATTTTTATCATGCTGTTTACTGTTTTGGCCAAAGGGGGTGGGTTAAAATAAGAAAAGGAGGTTGTTTTTAAGAGTCTCTCATTTTACTTCTTCCAGTTTTCTACAAGAAAATATTTTTATAATAAAATACTTATTTTTTTTAATAAAGCATGCAAGCAGAAATAATCAGCCTCACCCAGAACATCTACATTGTACTTTTTTTAAAGATGGTACTATTTTGACAGCCAAAAAGACACTTAGGAATACAGCATTACAAATTCAAGATCATGTCTATGAACTTGACTTGAAAAAACCCATCACAAAAATACAACCTACCATCTGTAAGATGTATTCAGAAATGATTAGCATAGTATGAAAAAATAATGCTGGAACAGCAGAATTTTTTCCTTCATATTTAAAGAACACTTCCTGTTCAGTATTCTGTTCATATTTCTCTATGAGGTATAAACAAAAATCAGAATGGAACATCAGGTCAAGAAGACGGAAACAAGAAGTAAATAAAGATGAGAAAGGAACATTAAATACTCTTTACTGAAAATGTGCTGCTGCCCTAGAAACTTCAAGCCCAAGAGAAAATCTGTGTGCATCCAGGTTGAGAGCTGCCCTGGGAAACCTCCCCCCTCTGCCTTCACATGTTAAGCCTGGGTCCTCCTTCCACTCACTCAGCCATCAAAAGCTGTAGCACCAGCCCTCTACCGCAGGACTGCTGTCACAGAGCTCAAGGTGAGCCGCAGTGACGACTATACACAGCAGCCGGGGACACAGAGCTTCGACAGCAGCTGGGCGTTTCCAGGAGCGATGCTGTGCCCCAGTTCTACCTCCTCACCATCCGCGGTGCAGTCCTGCAAATTTCAGTAAGAATAAACTGGGCACGGTGGTACACACCGATAATCCCAGCACCCTGGGAGGGAAAGGCAGGAGCATTTCAAATTCCAGCCCAGCCTGGGCAATTTAGCAAGACCTTGTCTCAAAATAAAAAATTTAAGAAAGGGCTGGGTAGGTAGCTCAGTGTAGAGGTCCGGGTTTTCATCCTTAGTATCAACAACAGGCGGGGGAAGGCAGTCGTCTCTCAGCCCCAAAGCCATCCTTTGTCTGTGACTTAGATCATGAGGTAATGTTCATGTTTGTATAAATATATTCTAGTAAAGTGGATTCCAAACATAAATTTTAGGAAATTATGCCCCAACCAAAATCAGGGTGGTATATTTCCCTCAATGAAAAATGTGCCAAATGTATATGTATTAGAGAATATTTACTACACAGAGGCAGTGCCTCAAAGAACTCAGGAGTACTCTGTCTGCATCTGGAAAGCAGACTGGACAGCCCTGCTCTTATCCTTGTTGTTGGGCTTATTATATTTGTAGAAAAACTTGGTCACCCCAAGAAGTGCTCAAGAAAACGACCTCCAGCCCTGCAAGGCAGCCAGAAGCCTGATAGCTGACACAGATCTTCACCTCTCAGGGGCAGAAGGGCTGAATCAAGCTGAGACAACCCCTGGAGACTTTAAATACAGAAAAGAACAGGGCTGGGTCTGAGACACGGACAGCAAATCTTTCTCTCTGAAGGTTTGCTCTCACCCTCAGGAAACCAAGGGTGTCCAGTCTGTTACCCGTCTGATGCTATCAAACTGGCTCCTTCCGGCACACAGGGAGCACGTTAAAACCACAGCACAGCAGGGTGACCTGTTCATGATCATCATTGATCACCTCCAAGATTTCTCCAAATCCAGAAAGTGCCTCAGCTGGTGGTTGGAATAGTTCATGATTCTAACACTGGTGAATAAAATGCTACTTTAATGCTGGCTGGCATTCTTCTGTCTACAGACAGAAGAGACAGAAATTTGCAACCACTGACAATGCCCCTGCCAAAAGGTATCTAGAGGTTAGAGGAGAAGGACATATAAACATTAATATTAAGAATGTGCTGAATAAAGCAGCACAGGGGCCAGCAAACCTTTTCTGTGAAGAGCTAGATAATAAATATTTTAGGTTTTTGTGGGCCATATGGTCTCTCTTGCAACTACTCAACTCTGTCATTCTAGGGCAAAAGCAGTTACAGAAAATATATAAACGAACGAGCGAGGCTGTGTTCCCATAAAACTATTTTAGAACACTGAAATTTGAATTTCATATAATTTTTACAGGTCACAAGACATTCTTCCTTAAAATTTATTTTATGATTCTTTTTTTTCTCAACCATTTAAAAACATAAAGATGATCTTAGATCACAAGCCCTACAAAAGCAAGCAGGATATAGTTTGCCAATTCTTGACCAAATGAGATAACAGCCATATTCAGCATCCCAGCATGGAAAACGCAGAGTAGGGCCTATTTTAAGACTGGTCTTACCTGACTTAGCCTGTTCCCTCCCACAAACAAACTTTCAAAATCTTCCCCAGCGGATACACTTGTCTCTACTTCCATCTCCCAAGGCCCCACCTCATTTAGTACAACTCTTCCTTTCAGAGTAATCTCCATCCAGCACAAAAAAATGAGCTCCAAACGAAGTGCAGTCAAGTCTCTCCTTGTTTAAATTCTATCATCCCCAACACGCTAGAACAAACTCCAATCTCTCACCACGACTTGCAAGGTTCTGCCTTGCTCTCCAATTTCATCGTGCTCCTGTCGTCTTTGACCTTGAATGATGGCTCATTTTGGGTGACAACTTCACCAGTCTAAAGCATGCCCAGATTGTTTTAGCCAAACATTATTTTCAGTCTGTGAGGATTTTGCTGGACGAGATTAACATCTGAATTGGTAGACCAAGTGAGGAGACACTGTCCTCTGTGGGAGTCGGGTTTCTCCAAAGAAATAAG
This sequence comes from Dinomys branickii, assembly GCA_004027595.1. Lineage (NCBI taxonomy): Eukaryota > Metazoa > Chordata > Mammalia > Rodentia > Dinomyidae > Dinomys > Dinomys branickii. The sequence continues at coordinate 23,699 of PVLD010000709.1, forward strand.
AAACAATGATGGAAATTTATCTGTATCCTTAATGAGATTTATTTTTATTAGAAGGAACCGGCTTATATGACTATCTAGGGTGATGAGTCTCGCAACTGGCTGTCCATAAGCTGGGAGGTCAACAAAAGCTGCTGGTGTACTACACTCTGAGTCTGAAGGCCTGGGAACCAAAGCACCTACGACATAAACTCCAGCACAAGGGCAGGGAAAGACTCAGGCCTGCATCCAGTGGTCAGGCAGAGGAAGAGGGACTGAAATCTTCTGCCATTTATTTTAGTTGGGCCTTAGTGGGTCAGATAATACCCAGCCACCCTGGGGAAAACAATCTGCCTTTTCAGTTTACCTATTCAAATGTTCATCTCTTCCACAAACACTCTCACAGATATACCTAGTGACAATATTTAAACACATAATCTGGCATCCCCCAGTGGCCCAGTCAAGCTGATACATAAAACCAATCATCATACCCTCCTTGTACACGTGGGCCTCATTTGATCAGCCTGAATACAACAGACTCGACCTTCAGTGAGTAGAAAGGGCCTCCTCCTGCCTGAGTGCCTCTGAACTTCAACTTCTTCCTGCCTGTAGACTCAATCAAAAATGTGAGTTCTTCCTAAGACTTAAGCCTGTGGTACCAGACCAGCAGCTCTCACTGTTCTTAAGCTTCTGGGGCTTAGTCTGCTCCTGTACCTTTGCTGGCCTGGGTCTCCAGCTTACAGACTCACCCTGCATATTTTGGGACTTTCCTGCTTCTATAGCCATGAACCAGTCTCTTACAGCAGATCTCCTTATGAGCACACACGTGTCTGCGCACACACGCACACACACCCACCCAGACCCTATGGGCTATGTTTCTCTGGAGACCCCTAACTTATACAAGTATGAACTACACACCACTTTTTACTGACTTGCACCAACACAATACGCTCTTTCACATCAGGGTTTAGCATGTTTTGTTTTTCATGAACCTCTTTACCTTCTTGATCAAGTGTCAGTTTAAATCTCTCCTAATATTCTTTGAGAAATGGCTTCCTCTCACCACCTGCCTCTAGGTTTTTTTTTTTACCATTTATCAAATCTATAATTATTCTATTTCTGTATTCATGCCTGTCTTTCCCAGCAGAAAGAGAGCTTCATTAGGGTAGCTACCACATACATGCTCTTCTTTGTGACTTCGAAGTCTAACAAACTTTGTCTCTACATATACTGTTAAACCAATGGAGTAAGTGGGGAGCCCAGAGTTTACATTCTCTGCCCACTTCCTTGGATTTTCCAAAACACTTTCTTAGGAAATGCTGTCTACATGAACGAGTTGATCCCGGTGGTGGTGCCTATTCCCCTGTTCCATTATGTGTGACGTCCTCTGCCTTTCTCATCATGTTCTTGTGCTCTGGGCCACAGAAACGAGGACACACTCCTACAGGGTTGCACTGTCCTTCTCAGCTGCACTCATTGATGACTCAGGCCAGAGTTCTGCTACCACTTCAAGTTACTCAGAGGAGGACTCTCTTCTGCTACAGGCTGATCTGTAGCTCACAGTCCTGTGTACGTCTGGGTACCTCTAGTTCCCAGGCATAGGACAGATACTTACAGTGCTTGCAGAATGAATCTACATATCCGTTCTACTAACCCATTAATTCAGTGGCTTCTCCTAAATTAGAAAGTTCCCAGTAACAATAATGGATCAGTGGTGGGATGAAATTATTAAGAGTCTCTGCTTAGAAAAGTAGGATTTGCAAACTTTCCAGTTTAATGTCACTTTTAGTGTAAAAATCAGTTTTTTTTCTATTATTATGGCTGCCTTCAGCAGGGTGCACAGATACTACCTGCCTCCTGTTCCTCACACTTGCCTACAGAAAGAGCTCAACTTCCATGTAGCACAAGCATCAAAGCGACGGTAAGATGGATGCGATTCAATGATTTTTCTGTGATTAGTGGTCAAGCAGAAGAGCTTCTCACTGTTGTAGTTTGACTTGTTCGCTGAACCTCTCTTGCTTCACAAACTGCAATGAGAAGAACATCTTTAACTTAGGTAGAGCAATCTTACCTCGGTCCATATCGCAACTTAACTGGAGATAAAATAACCTGTCAGCACTAGTTATGTGAGTTTGTCTCCTTATACCTCAAAGTCCCCAAATGAGGCCAGGCACAGTTCATCTGAAACCAGAGAGCAAGTTAGAGTATTGGGTTTGGGGAAATCTTCCTTAGCTTGAACTGGTTTGTTTCAGAGAAAACCACAGGTTCTAAACCACCTTCAGGCTATAGGATAGTATTCTGCTCATCTAGTTCTTAAATGCATCAAATGGGACTGGAGTGTGAAAGTCATTTATTTCCCATGCAACAATTTTTCTAACCAAGTCAGAAGACACCTTATTCATGCTCTATTAGGACAGGCTTAATCCTCCCACTTCTCCAATGTGCATCTCCCATGTGGATTTCATTGTGCAAGGGGCTAAAGTTTGGAAAAACAAGGCACTTATATTTATGGCTACCTAATTCTGTTTATAGATGGACACAGGAAAATCAGTGGTGATGCTTCCATAAGATCTCTTGAAAAAATATCCTTGATTTACTACTGACTTACATCTGGTCATTTTCTCCTTTGAATATAATGTTCATCACAAAGCAGCACCGTTGAGGTGTAAACTTCAAAACTACAACTGGAGTGAAGCTGCAGGCCTTTCCCAGCTCCAAGTGTCACTGAGTAGGCTAGCTTTTATTTTTCAGCAACCTGACATAATGTGGGGGCGACAGGTCTGTCTTACAGCAAAAGGACAATCAACTACATGGATCATACTTTACAGTGATGAAGGGCACAGCTTTTGATTCATTACAAATACATTTTCCACTCCTATGTTTTCTTAAGGCAATGCAGTTCAATTGGCACTGCAGCCCTTTTTATAAAATACTCCTGTATTTGACTTAAAGAACTCATTTGTGGGATACTGCTAAAAAGTCAAAGAAGGAAAGAGGGTATTCATCCATCTCCTAAAGCTTTTATCTATGTGTTATGGTTGATACATTGTGTCAACTTGGGGAATCTGCAGGTTTAACTAATGAGTGATTCAGCAGGAAGCTGGGGTGCTTACCTTGTAAACATCCTGAGCCTGTGGAAGAGGAGGGCATGGATATTGTTTGAGAGGTTCAGGACCCCTGGGTGGGGGTAGGCTGTTTACAATGTAGGGGAGAAAAGGAGGCTGCTTGCAGCCATTCCGCCCTTTTTGCTTGTGGTTTTTGCTGTGCTCTGCTGCCCTGAACAGTTTGCCCTCTGCCTTGAGCCACTCTGCCTCTGAACCAGCCAAGTATGGACTGAAACCTCCACAAACTGTAAGCTAAATAAACCTTTCCTTCATTCTGGGCTTTGGGTATTTTGTCTCAGCAACGAGAGAAAAGTAACCAAGACACTATGATACATGTTAAGTGCTAGAAATGAAGAAATAGCTCATTTGCCTGCAACCCTCCAACATGGCTTTCTAATAAGTGAGGCTCTGGGGTAAAAGCACTCCTTAGTATGCAACTGGTGAAGACTCCCACCGTGGTAAGACTGGGTTTCTAGTAGGACTTTTCCTTCTCTCTGCAATTGCATGTCTGAAAAACACAATGGTGTCCATTTTATTCCAACTATACTTTCTTCTCTGAACTCTTTTTTTTTTTTTGACAGAGCTATTAAAGTCAATTGTAACAATAAAAATAACAGTGACGTTATACATGTTCTTACTGAAAACCCTCAGAACTTGCCTGGACACATGAATAGACTCAGTTCTCCACGAGTGTGGGGCCTCAGAGGCTGATAGGCGTAACTAGTGATGCCTACCCAACAATCAGAAAGGCTGGTGTTTCTAACAGTGAGATACACTAAGTGGAGGAGCAAAGTTTTCTAGGAGCAAATAAGTACAGGAAGCAAGATCACAGTAAAAGTTATATGAGTTGTTTTTCTGCAGAATTTCTCTAAGCCTTTAATATTTTGATATGTATTGTGAACCTTTTAAAGCTTTTTCCTATTGAATTCTTTTTTTCATAGAGTGCAGCATATTGTAGGGCAAGTGTTCCACTGAATAAAATTTTGGAATTCCTGAAATATCTCACTTAAAGTATCAAAAGTGATACATTATCTCTCGTCTCTCACACTTACATGTACACACAAATACACATCTTCATACCTTTTAGTGTAAAGACACCTTGTGCAATGTAAAATACAGCCATCACAAAAGAGAAGATACAGGACAATGAACAGGTTTCAGAATGCTCTCTGGCAGGTCACTCACACTCCCTCTTTGGCAGATATCTTATCTGGTAAGCGCCTTTCCTTCAAAGCACAAGGTGATTTGACAAAGGCATGAATGAATAAAACAAGGGGCTACAGAGATGTGTGACTGCCACATCTGTTAGTAGTGCATTTGGTAAGCCTTCCCCTGTCACTATATGTATTCAGAAATAATGACAAAGAAATGTAGTTCCTCCAGGCAAATGAAACCGAGGTGCAAATTAGAATCACACCTCCAGTCTCATTTTGCTATCACTTCTTGTCTGGATAAACAACACTTAGTCTCACTCTCCTACTCTACTCGTGGCAAGTAGCCACTGTTAACACTTGTAGTAGGGATCAGTCACAACAAATTACAGTGAAGTTTCACACTGTACTGCAGAAGGCAGCCCAGGCCCCAGGAGAGCATTGAGTTAAGCTGGGCTGCATCACCAATTCTGAGATAACTAGCACCGGGAGCCTGTGCCTCCGCCAGTGGTTAAAATTCTAGTACTCTCAGTGGTTAAAATTGGTTACAATTCTAGTACTTTCTGTGGTATTTTCATATTTCTATGTACAGTAGTTTATCGTTCTCTGGCTGCTTTAAAAGGGGATAATTCTAATCACCAATAATTTCCAAGCATACAAGAGATCAATGGCATTCAATTGTGAACGTTTTATGGTAATAGGAAAACTGTTTATGAGGACTAAAAACACAAATTTTACTTCAAGATGACTATGTTAAATGCAAAACTTTCAGGATATGAAAACAATCTAGGGAATAAGCCACATTTGAGAGAAACAGCCCATAGGAAGCTGGGTGTGGTGGCACACACCCGTAATCCCAGCTAATAGGAAGGCTGACACAGAGGACTGCAAGTTTGAGGCCAGCCCAGGCAACTTAGCAAGACTTTTTGAAAACAGAAAACAAAAATGCCTGGGGGTGTAGCTCAGTGGTGCAGCACGGTCCTCACAGAAGAGAGAGAGGGAGGAGACAGAGAAGGAGCGAGGGAAACACAGAGGGAAAGTAAAGACCACAGACTCCGGCCACCAAGGAGTGGCCCTATCTAATGAATGTGTAATAAAAGGAGTTATATAACCCATGCCTGAAGACGGCTAGTCTATTACTGCTCAAGTAGCACACAATCTACCTTTCCTAGCGGAAGATACAGGGGAAACCTGAAAGTCTACAGAATGCCATTAGTCTTTGTTAAAGAAAATTTTAAAAACACAAAAATTTAAGAGACCATAAAATCAGCACCGCTTGTATACATATGATAAATAAGTAGTGTTAAACAGTTTTTAAAAGAAACAAATAGAGACAGATCCTTTTATTATCAGCCTTGGTGCTTTTTTCGGCATGCTACTTATCTAGGGCACCCCTCCGACGCCTCGTGAGTGATCCTGACATTTCAAGATGAGGCAGGTGAAATCAAGGTGCTTTGTGATAGGAACCAGATGGTTTTTTGAGATCTGGGGACAGGATGCAGTCTAAAACTTAGTAAATTCAGAAAGGAAGAAAAAGATTTTTGACATGCCTTAATTAATACCAAGTCAAACATGGTCAGGTTTAAGCTGGTTGGAATCTGCTTTTCCACAAGACTCTTGCTGCTAAGTTTCAGGTATCTGCTAGCTCACAAGAAGAGGAAATGTATTAGAATCTATCCTTTGAACATCCTCCCAATCATACACTCTGAGATATTCATTAGCATAGGAGTCCTTTCTGATTTATCAGAAATCATTATGTGAAGGGCTTCTCTTGACCAAATATTTTCACTGCATTAGCTCCCCATAATGTCAGCTGTCACAATCTGACTTACCCCTCACAACAAGCTACCGAGGTCAGTTTTATTCTCATTTTACAAACAAGGAAGTTGAGGCTCAAGGACACAGACTAATATGTTCCCGTTAACAGACCTGAGAAGTAATATGGCACAGCCCTAATCAAGCTGAGCCTGATTCCAACAAGCATGTGCACAGTTTCACTGTGAAACTACTAGGGAGAGTGGAGGCAAATGGCTGTGAATAAATCAGGACACACTACCAGTGAGTTTAAAGCTCAGTGGAGCCAGATGTATACACGCTCACCACGGTGCAGGCCCTGCACGGGTTTTAGATCTATGGTGAGGATGCAAGGTTGGGTAGATGAGGTTTTCTTTTCATATTGAAATCCGGCTCTTCCTCTAAGGACTTGTGGTGACAAAAGGCATTTAAAATAAAGGAAAAATGTGAAGCAAAATACAGAAAATGAAACTGACACAAGAGCTGACGAAAACCATACACTGTTCAGATTAGCTGATGCATAAACATGTAGAAGGATATGCAAGTTCAGTTTAAAAACGTAGGATGGGGCCGCTTGTGCAAGGGGAAATGCTTTGAAGTTGCATTAAACTCTTCATATCACTGCCAAATTCCAACGTCTACCTCAGTTTTCTGCTAAGCCTGTCCTTCCATTTCCACAGGTATTTTTTTTCCTTTCACTTGCCTGATTGAAAACAGTCACGCAGTCCACCTGCATCTCCCTTGAAGTTTTCAAATACTGATCAAACTATGTCACAGTTCCTCACCTGGAAACTTGGCCTCACAAAGAGGCTCCACATCCCTACATAACTTGTCCCAAGTATCATCTCTTGCTCTACCTCTTTATGTACATTCCCACCTTATGTGAATTTAGTTTGGGTCTTTTCCCAAACAGCCAAAATGGCTTTGATAATATACCATCAATTCATCTGCCCCAACCCTGTCTCTCACAGAATGTTCCACGTCTCAGAAAATAAGCAACGGAACATGTGTTGAAATCAGTTCAGAAATCTCACCATCATCCCAAACTCATCTCTTGATTTCAAATAAAGCTTTTTAACATTCTACAGCTACTGGTTCCTAATTGGACAGATTTTAGAATAGGATATTATTTCCCATTTGCTTTGCAACACTCATTTAACTGATCTTCTAGATCTTTTTTTCCAATCTATCATCCAATACCCCCAAAAAATATTCAAATTGAATATCACACTCCTGCTTAAAACTCTTCCATTGTCCCCAGAAAGTGGGCAGAGAGAGAAAAACCTCATTTTTTTAACATGGTGTACAACACCTATTAAGGTCTGGCCCTCTGTTCATAAATGTAAGCCTCTCTGTCTCTTGTGTGCATATTCTATTTAACAGGAACTATTGGAAGGTTCTTAAAGTCACATGTTCTTACTTCCTGACTATGGCACAGCTGCTCTCTGCCCATGCCATGCCTCTCCTGCTTCTCAGCTACAACCAGCCATATCTCTCGCATCTTCCTAAGTCCCAGCCTCTATGTTACTTCTGCAAGGAGACTGGTCTCCTCCTCAGGTCTGAGTTAGATGTTCCTCCTTCATTCTTTCACAGCTCCCTAATACATGTGCTCTAATACATTCCACACTGAACTCTCTTCTGCTTACATTTCTCACTCAGTCCTTTAAGAAGCTGATGATCTCATCATTGAATCTTTGCAATATTACATAAAAAAGGAACCAATTTATTAACCCAACCGGATTGCATTTACTCATATTTATAATTACTTATTTTTTATAAGACTTCCTGTAATTCTGAAGAAAATTATAAGAGGTTCTTCCAATTCTGAAATAATATTAACGTAAACCTGAATATTTACATAATTATCTCTTCTTTCTTCCTTTTACTTCCTCTGCTCTTAGCAACCTTAGCTATTGGTCCTTTGAAGGACTTCACGAATATCTATCAATATGAAAAACAGCGAATCAATATAACGTAAAAATGAGATGCTTATAGGCAGTGACTCTACCTATCATTTTTTATGAGACTACCACATAAATTCCATTAATATCAATTGGTACCTAGAGGCTTATAGATCCCTAGAGTAGGAATAAGATGGAAAATAAGTTAGTACACACACACCTCTTTATCTCACTACAGTTCCTTACCTTCTCTATTTTTCATTCATTTCTGTAGTCTAATGGTCAACTCCATCCTGAACAAGTTCTCAAATGCAGAAGGCACTTCTGGCATTTCATTATGCCTCCAACACTGAGCTATTTAAGTGAGGCACAAGTAGTTGCCTAATGTTTGACACAGTAATCAAAAAACAGAGTCAGTGCAGGGGTGTTAATCCTGTCCTTCAACTGCCTAGTGAAAAAGGTTACTTGTCTCCCTGCAGCATATTCCTGATTAAAAATAAAATGGCAAACAGTCAGCATGTCTAACAGGGAACTGCCTCTTTAAAATGGGCAGTAAAAGCAGAATTTTCAGATGGGCACAATTACTACCCCTCCCCATGGAAAATAAAGAGACAGGAAATGATGCAAAAGAATACAGAAACATCTGACTGGTATTCATATTCCAGCCTGTATGCAATTTCTAATTCTCTTGCTTAAAGAGTTAATCATTAGTCTGGATGTAAAGAATTTAAGCTCAACCAAGAAAGAGGAAGCATCAGTTCTGTCATAAGTGTTTTTATTTTGGTGGCTCACATCTGCAGCTTTGTCCCCTCAATGTATCCTTTCAGAGGCAGAATAGAGAAGGGAACAAAGGTACTGGGCCTGAATCCATCACTGTGATTGTGATGTGTTGAACCACCCACAGCATCACAAGGAAATTGTTAGTTTCATGAGGAAGAACTTCATCCCACAGAGGCAAAGCCTGGAAGTACAAGAATAGTCTATTGAACATGATTAACTTTATTCAGTACACCAACAAAGTCCCAGCACCATGCTAGTTGTATACAGTTTAAAAGTAGTTCAACTAAATGGACATGTTCTGACCGACACTCAAAGGCACCTGGTGTTCCACTGGGAGCCCAACGTAAGCATGACAGCTTCTTCATGTCCTCTTCTGTTGATGAAGAGATTACTTCCAAATAACCAGATCTGTGAAAAACAGTGAATCCTGTGGAAGAAGAGGACAAAACTACTTCAACTCAGATCCATAAAGCCAAAAGATACAGATTTCACAACATCACTGTTGCCAATTACATTGCACAAATATAAATCCTTAAGTGGGGAAATCTACATATACTGAATTCTTATGATCAAGATAAATGGTCTGTAAATTACAACTCGAAGGCCAAATCCCCCTGCCTCCACTATATAAATAAATGTTGACTGCAATATAGTAACAATCACTACTTTAAACAATATCTACGGTTGCTTCTGCACTACAGTGGAAGAGACTAATAGTTGTAGCGGTAATTATACAACCACAAATCCTAAGTATTACCTCTTTACGGAAATAGTTTATTGATCCCTCAGCTAGAATGTAAATCTTCATTGCTATACAAAAATCAGATTCTGGGTAAAAATTATTCTATTTTGATTTTATAATCCCGCATCAAAGACCCCCCAACACTTAATGTGGCTTTGGGTTGGCCAACAGATATCCCAATCCTCTGCTTGGAAACACTATAGGAACAGGTCCAGGTGGCAACCCTGCAAATCTGAACAGATGCCCATTTTTCTTCTGCCCATGAGACAGATGGTCCTCAGAGAGGGGGAGAAGAATTAGTCCATGAGAAAGAATTCTCTGTGCAGCACAAATTCTGGAAATATATCCCTGATCCATCTGGCCAATGAGGATTCCTTAGGAGTACCTTCACTATTTGAGTTTGCTTAACACTAGGGATTGGAATCCTACATTCCAAACCTAGAACTTCAGCTATCTACTCTTTTTCAAAATGTCAACAAAGCATTCCAACTCTGTCCATGAGAAAGGAAGCCTGAAAATGTTTTTAAGGGCAGGACACGACTATGAGGATGAAGACAAGGACAGTTCCTTATTTAGGGACCTAATTTCAGAAAATATGTTCGTTGTCCTGGCAGTCTTTAATATACACAGAGAAGGAGGTGCAGTATCTATTTCCTAACCTGCTAACAGCAACTCTCTCAGTGAGGTACAGCAGTGCTTCTCTTCCCTAGTAACTATACCAACTCACTTCTACAACATGACCTTGTGCATTCTAAAGGGTGCTTCTCTCTGAGCAATCAATCATAAATCAGCAAAGTCTATTAGAATGCAGATCTGATGGTTTTCCCTATTCTATTCCTGATACTCCATAGCATAGAATGTTGGCCCATAAATATGAAAGGGATAAAATTAAGATCAGGTAAGAGGGAAAGTTAGGAAACTAGAAGCAGAGATGTTAAGGGAAGCAACTGCTGATGGATTGTTTTCATTTATTTTCAGCCAACAGGCTTTTGAAATCTGAGAAATTTGGGTTTAAATCCCAGTTCTTCCGTTTACTCCTTGGGTAATCTCAGGGTCCTTGTCTACAAAACAAAATAATAACCACTGTAGCATCATTATGGGAATTGAATGGAACTATATGCAAGTCATATAACAGTTTTCCTGATTTATAATGTCCTTAATATATACTTAAATATTATAAGCGCGCAAAGTTCTACTAAGAGAATATTTGCTATTAGAAGCAGACACAAAAGTGCATTGGAGGAAATCTTTCCTGAGTTTCTCTGGGTCACATGTTTGGAGCCAAAGGAAAATTCTCATCAGAAAAGAGGGTTTACAGTCTACAGGCACTCATCCCATCATTAAGAATACTACAATTCTTACTTTAATACATGTTTTTGTCTCCAAAACCTTGTATGGGGTCTCTTAATAATGCTTCATCCATTTTCAACATTAAAAGAAAAAGCCACCTTAAATAACTACCGACCTCTGCCAATGATGCTATACCACATACAACAATCAGGAGAGTTACACACCCTGCATTTTTCAGTAAGCTGTGAAAGAAAGAATTCTTTATACAAAGAAAACGTAAGAAGCTATACTGTTGGGAACATAGTATCACTGACCATAATATGGTAAACACTCAGCTTAAATTTCACCTTATAACTTTAGGACTATATTATTTATTTGCTTAAAATGTTTAATTAAAAGTATAACAGCTTTCATATGAGATTCCTAGACACATATACATAATATAGGAAAAGGGACAAGGAAGAAATCATAAATCAAGGACCAATAGTTGATTTTTATGACAAACCAGTCTGCGGACGAAAATGACAAAGGACTTTATAAATTAAACTAGTACTTGAATTGTACCTGGAAGCTACCAGTAGCCAGGGAAGATGACACAACAGAGCTGCAATGACTCTAGCTGCTTTAGTCTCATAAACCTCACCTCTGGGGCAACTCCCTGAAAGCAAAACAAGGCTGCCCACTTCCCACTCACCAGATGCTTCTCTTTTGCCAAACTCTCTGGGTTTATTAGGTCTGAACAAATAAAGGTCTGTTCATTAGTAATCAGCAAAAACAATAGAAACAGCAATAGTCAACACCTTTTGAACATGTACCATGTACACCAGAGCATAGTTTTTAGCCATGATATCAGCTAATTACAAGGAACCCAGAAATGTGGGAATGAACTGGGAATATTCTAGGCTGCTTTACTGAAACTTAGCACCATCTGCTGAAATATGAAGATGCTTGTTTAAAACGTTGGCTGTCAAAGAAGCTTACAGCACAGACAGTAGGGAAGTTCTCTCTAATAATTACTTCTTACCTCTGTTTCCTGTACACAAGCAGTAGGGCACTGAGTGAAGGTGAGCCATCCAGAGATAAAAGACCATCTCTGTTTACCTTCTTCTAGTCCTGTTGTCTGCAGGAGAGAACCCGACAACCTTGGTCATCAAAGCAGAAAAGATACACTGAAAAGACTTGTGTATTTCAGTGAGCAACAACAGCCATTTGGGAAACTTCACTGGAATGTCACTAAACTCCTATTTATAATTAGTTGGCAAAAAAGCATTTGAAGTACTTGTGTACTTAGTGAAGATTGTATATGATTCTGCCCTAGTATGGCAAACATCAGTCATTTGAGACTATAGGATTTGGGGATTTTCAGGTTGCTTCTGATGATTAGACATTTCAAAGAGGAGAAGGTAAGGTTAGCCTCAAGTTTGTAGATAATGATTAGGCCAACAATCAGAGTTCCAAGGGTGAGGAAAGTAAAGAAAAGCCTTGTATCATTAAATATCACTGTTAAAAGGTGCCCTCATAGTCATGCCAGGTTAGGACTTGGACAGTGACAGTTCCTGAGTTTTTATGTTCTCTGAACAAATAAAAGTCTGTTTATTAGTCTCCTTTAAATAATCAGCAAAAACAATAGAAACAATAATGGTCAACACCTTTTCAACATGTAGCATGTACGGACATTATGACAGGGGTTTCATCTGTTGTTAAATCTTTCAACATCCTTAGAAAGGTACTTTTCTCATTTCATAAGGGAATAAAATAAATGCTTATAGAGATTTGGGACTTTATCAAACAGCTAGGAATAGGTGGAGCTGGTAGTAAAACCACACTGATTATTCTGGAGACTAACTGCACTAGTAATAGGTGATGATATGAAAAACATGGACTTTACAAGAGCCCAAAAATATGTTTTAGGAAAAAACATATAGGCCAAAACAACGAGGTTTCAGGGAGCACAGATTCATGGATCATCTGCCGCCGCCACAACTGGTGAGACACAGCTACTCTGCCTACTGGCTTTGCCTTCTACTAACATGCTCCCATGCTCTGTAACTGGCCTAGTCCCCCACTGCCTGGCCCACAGACTGATTACCCTTGAGTCGACTGATACCAATGCTCCAATTAGCACAGGTCAGCCCAACAGCCTGGGCAACAAGGACTGCCGAGAGTCCAGACTTCAGCAGGAGTTACAAAGAGGCAGGCAAGGTAAAAGTGGTTTTCAGTACATGGGTTCCACGCTGCTCTTGCACTGCAGAGGGAAATCCTGCATCTTAATGGTGTCCTGCCTTGCACTGCTGGCATCTACCGAGATTACTTTCATCCTAAAGGGCACACAGGATTATTTCTTAGTCTCAGCAGTCTCTGTGTAGTGACCACACAGATGAACACAAATGAAGACCTTTCCTACTAATAATTGCAAAACATACTAACAAATCTTAGGAAAGGTTTTCCTCTTCCTCTTCTACTCTGCTTATTTCAAAGACACAGAATTTAAAGGTTTACCAGAATTAAAAGGTGCATGGGTCCTTATTTGCATCTACCAGGAGTCAGGGTCATTTTTCATCACTGCATAAAGAGGTAGCTCTGAGTTTAGCATGACCATCTGTTGCCCCTCACTAGCCTGAGGGATTCACAGCAGGACCAAGTCAGACTGCCAACCCTCTCAAGCAGCTTCCCTGGGCAGGGTTGACAATTCACTTCCCATGCATGGGTGGAACAGACAGGAAAAACAGACCACACACAAGACTAAACAACGCCAGACACGAGGGCATGATAGGTCAAAACAAAAGCAAATTTGCCCTCCAGAAAAAACTCACAATGCAACAATCACAATCAAAGCCATGAGTGTTCACACTGACGCTACCTTCAAACTCTAAAGGTCTCTTGGGCAAAGAGGCTAGAAATATTCTAGGGTTAAGCAAAGCCTATTCATGCAGACAAAAACTGATGATGTAAACATTAAGCTAAAACAGCCAAAAGATCAACAAACCTTTATAGTGAGCATGATCCACACACTGGAACAAATGTTATACTTAATTTTTAAAAGGGCAAGGCGTGAAAAAATATTTTTCATAAGAAAATTAAACTTTAAACTCATGAATACTGAGTATCATTGGATTAGAATCTAGTATTAACACATTTCATCCATCGGTTCTCAGAACCGTCCAGATTCCTGATCGTCAGTTTACAAAGAGGACTAGAGGGTGGGGTCAGGGAGGTACGGAAATGAATGTTTTCTTTACAAGTCTTTTTGTGAAATGTTACTACCCTGAGATACTCTGTTTCACTTTTCCAGCCGATTTTAAATGAACTTTTAACAAATGAGTGAGTTAGGTGTAAGAACACACATCAATCATGCCTGAGGTCAATAGGACCACAGGGAGCCAGGTAGGACCCAGACTCTGACATTTATTAGCCTGGTCATATCCAGAAAGTCCATCAACTTTTGAGTTTCAGATTTTTACTCAACCTCTGCTGTCCTGTAGATGAGTATATTAGCACCTACCCTGCATATTTGACAAGATATTAAACATCAAATTAAAATATGTATTCCAAACTTGAAAACCCTGAGGTAGACAATTGGTATTATCAAATCTATTTTTATCCAGTTTTCAACAAAACACATACATGTTGAGAAGGGGTTCCAGAGCCTATGTTCAAATCCCAAATATAAATCTCAATTGCGCCAATAATTCTTGAGAACTAGTATCCCTGTTTCCTCATCTATAACAGAGTGGAACACAACTCATTTTCTAGAATTGCAAAGTGCCATACTCATGGCTAGGCTAGCAGTGGATAGTCAGTGTAACACAGGTTTTCTTTCAATTACATGGTCCTCAAGTAAAACCTCCAGAATCATCTGCCAGCTTTTTGGAATAGTACTTTCACACAGTATACACATACACATGCCACCCCAAAAGGGAACATAAAATCCAGATTTTCCTAGGACACATTTTTCAGAAAATATCCTTGCAATTTTTTCAACCCTTGTTCTAAAGCAAGCTGTATAAAATGAAACAAAATAAATTTATAAGGAATAAAGCTTTAGAATCCTGACACCTGTTATAGAAGTTCCTCTACCTATTAATCAGTTACTTTTTCTTACTAAAAGAGCTGAAAATTAAAGGCAAATGAGCAAAATCTCACATACCCAAACTTTACCTGCAAACAAAAAGGTGAAGTTTGTTAAGGATCATACTTTCCTTCTTTTCTTTAAAAAGTCAACTATTTAATTCCAACACAGAAGATAAATAATGGTCTAAATGTTATGGGGGGAAAATCCTCCAGAACAAATTTATCTTTGCAGTATATGTGAATTTTCCAGGGCCGTTGCTGTTTAAAAATTTCATAACACAAAACAAGAATACACTTCTTCAACTCAAAAGAGTTTTCATTTTGACCAACATACTTATTAAAACCCATCTAATACCCACATCCTCACGGATTTAGCAGTGTTGTAAGGGTAAGACTCTGTGTATTTCCTAACCATACTGATGAACAAACTGTCTTCCTGCTTCAAAAGTACCTATGCTAGCTACAGATAAACACATACAAAGTGCCTGAAGGCAAGGTAGTAGTCAGCCAATCCTGGGCTGCCCAAGAACTGTTCTAAATCCACTTACAAAGGAAAAAATTGGATGGCTATGTCAGCTTCTGAGTTCTGGGATGTGTTTGCTGTATACTACTTAGCTAGAGAAGGAATAAGAACTTAATCAGAGTTCTCTGAAGAAGTGGAGTCTTAGAAAAGCTGAGCTATGCTTTTTTTTCTTTTTTGATGGATAAAGAGGGCAAAGTATCTGGCCAACACATTAAATGGTTTACTGAAACTTATTTGAACATTATCCCCCTGTTCTATTTATCTTTATACATATCTTCACTTCTCCTACTGACTACAAACAGTTTTCCATCAACCTTAGTACTCTGTTGGGTGACTTTTCAATAAATAAATGTGGAATTATTGTGAAGTCCACCCTCAACCCTGGGTAATATGGGTGCAGAGGATTTTAACCCCCTGTAGGCAATCATCCAAATACTATCTGGGATAGTACAGTCCCAGGGACCATCCAACCAATGCTACAGATGTCCAGGGAAAATATAACACTGCATTTACCCTAGGCTCACTAAATCAATCTCTTAGCATAGAAGTCTTCATTTTAGCAAGACCTGGGTAAGTCTTTAAGCACACTCAACTGTGAGAAACACTGCCTTAGAGCACTTATTCTCAAACTTTGATGTGTATGTAGGTCGCCTAGTATTCTGCTAAAATCTGTTCAGCAGGTTGACGATAGAGGTAAAAATCAATTTGCATTTCTAACAAATCCCTAGTTGATATCAACACAGCTGGTCCCATGGATCATACTTAGCACAATCTTAGCACAATGTCCAATCCTCTTCCACTGCATATCAGCAATCTGATTTGCGAGCCAATGTTATATGATGCTGAAGCCACCTTGGCAATGAGTGTAACGAAGTGGTCCACTACCTGAAATACTGTGCATTTTCTTTTAGAAAAGCCTACACATTTTGTGTTTAATCCCGCAAATTAGAAAGCGAGTGCTACTAGAAAGTGTGTCTGAATACCTCTAGACATTATTTCACATGGCACCGCTCTGTTTCCAAAATCACAGCCTGGTATCTGGAGATCTAATCACACAGCAAGTCAGCTGCTCCTCCTTTACCTGAGGTCCTCACTGGCCAAAGGAAGACATTTGCACCAACGAACCCACAGGCTTATATACTCCTATGGCTACAAAAATTTGCACCAACAGAAAACAGAAACAGCTCTAAGTGCTATCGAGATAAGAACTTTCTACACATAGAAATCAGTTAAGATAGCTGATTATTTGGTCACCAAAAGTACAAATGCTTTCTTGTCTCTAAAGGCAATGAATGAAGATTTTAATTTGAATGCTATTCCCCTAAAGCCTACAAATCCTCTGATCTCTTCAGGCAGGAACATAAAACACAGACAATTACTGGTCCACTGATGATATTTTAGTTGCCAAATGTATCAGTTATTATTCACCTTCCTGGAAACAAAGAACACTTCTTTCCATCCTAATCAGTAATGATGAAAGATATCAAAATACTTATATTCCATCAGCAACTGTTTTGTTTCCTAAGCAGAGGTTTCCTATCTATAAAATGGGCATAACATGTGGCTTTCAAAATAACCATGAGAACTAGCAATAACAGAGGTAAAATGCCCAGCCTGGTGAGCCTATCATGGCTGAAATTCAACAAAACAAAGCCAGATGACAAGACAGTTTAAAATGTTGAAAGTGTAAGAGAATCACAGAAATATCTGCCTAAATATGCCCTAGAATTTCACAACATAACTAACATCCTGATATTCTTGTATGAATTTTGTCTTAGGACTTAGATTGTTTAAGAAATGGCCTAAGCCAAGCAATAGATTCTAAGGAGGGAATATTCTACCCTAAGAAGTAAACTCAGGAAAGATTACTTTCACCATAATACTTTCATCAAAAAACTAAGACCTATAAAGTCTTGCACTTACAAATATATATCAAATACCATTTACTTGAGACCCTTGAGAAATAAAACCAAAGACATTCCTATCTAACCTGTCTCATTCTAACTGATACCCACATACCATATACACCACACACACACACACAATTTAGACATAGGATCAGTTTATACACTGTACAAGAGAAAAGAAATTATCATAACTGCTCATACCCCTGAAATTAAGTGATAAATATTCATGCTAGAACACTGTTATAGAAGCAGATGGTATAATGAAATTCACCAGGCAGGAAGACTTGCACTTTCTCCTGAAACACAGTAGTTCCTTTCCACACCATTCCTAGAATCATGGCCTGGTACTTTAAGACATCCTCAAAAGAAAAAAGAAAACCTCATTGTCAGAGAAATACAATCTAAGGGTTTGGATATGGTTTGATGTCCTCCAAAGTTTTGTGGGTTAAAACTACACAATATTAAGGTATTGTGATCTACAAAAGGGTAGAAACAGGGACCCCTAGGTGATTAGGTTAGATGAAGTCATTAAGATCAAACCCATGACTGAATTTTGGTTGCTTTATAAGCAGAGGGACAGAAGTTGCACATTCACACATGCACATACACATGTGTTCCCTTCCCCTCATATGATACCTGCGCCTCTTCCTTAGGACTCTGTCCACAAGAAGGCCATTGCCAGAAATGGCCCCTGAATCTTGGACCGGAACTGTGAGCCAAAATAAACCTCTTTTTTAAAAACTACTTACACAGATATGATCAGCATCAACTTTCTGACTTCAAAATTAACTTCTAGAAAAAATAAATAAATAACTTCTAGGATGTGTCAGGTCTCACATCTGAACTATGAGTGAGCAGCAGCTCCTTAGACATCACCCCTCATTTGTAAAAATATCCAACAATTCTGAGCACTCACAGTATACAGGTGCTATGGGAAATACAGAAGAAACAACAAGCTGAAATGCAAAAGCTAAAAAGCTAAAACATGAGCATGTCTATGTATTATAGACAGAATCTCAGTTAGACTCTTCCAAAAGGTGTATTTTCAGCAGTCAAACAAATTATCTCATTTGAGGGTCCAAGTCTAAGATTGCCATCATGGCTGCCCACCATTAACCATCATACGCACTGCGTTGATGAGAGTGCAGGCTCTCAAGTCACACAGTGGATTGCAGCCCTAGAGAATCAATGTACAAGTTATATATAGTCTTGGAGAAGATTTTAATCTCTTATAGTCCAACTTTTTCTCCTATGAAATGTGTTTTTCCTCTCCCATCATATTAAGTGAGATGCCAGGTACAAAATGTTTAGCACCGTGCTGGATGCAAAACATTCTGACAAGTGTGACCTTTCTGGGTGAAGACCTGGGTAGGAACAAGCAACCATGAGCTTCTCGGAAGTGAGAACACAGCCAAGAAAGATAAGGAACCAGCAGAGGGAAAACTGCTCCAATTTCCTACACGCTCTTCAGCTAAGTACAGCTACTAAATCAGTGAGTCCGCTTGGGCTAAAAAGCCCCTCTAGTATGAAGCCCGGTCTCTCTGTAGAGCCATGAATCAGAATCCACAGGTGAGTCTAAAGCTTCTCCTTAACAAGCTCCAAGGCAATACCATCATACATACGTTTGCAAACCAATGTGCTTTATTAGTACTTCACTATTTATTTTAGATATGGTTCAGATGAGGGCATGCGCTTCACTCTCAGACTGACAGAGTGCTACCCACGTGTCTATGGTTTTGCTCTCTGTGGTTTCAGTCACCTGCAATCAACAAGAAGGATAAACACAAGATTTTTGAGAGACAGATAACATTCATAGAACTTTTTATTAGTATATTGTTTTAATTTTCTATTTCATTGTTAGTTACTATTAAATCTTTAACTTCTGCCTACCAACAGAAATAAAACAATATAAACTCTGAATTAATGGTTTCACTTACGATTTTATGACTTTACAATAGTGTGAAAGTAAGACACATGGAGTAGAAATAGAATTTCCAAATTTGACCTTTTTCCTGGACTAGCAATATGCAATATGATATTCTCCACCAATGCTGGGTGGCAGCAGTGGGCAGCCCCCAGTCAAGCACATAAGGGCAGATTCATGAGGGCAAAAGCTAGCACTCAACGGTAGAATGTGTTGTGTTGTGAAGCTATGATGCTCCCTGAGTTGTATGTAGAATGCATTTTCAACTTAATATTTTCAACTCACAATGGGTCTGCCAAGATGTAACTCTACTACAAGCTGAGAAACATCTTCACATAAAGAGTTCAGTATTATCTGTGGTTTCTGGTACCCAATAAGGGTCTTGGAAAGCATCTATAGAGAAGAGGGAGGTGTTACATAGCTACCTAAACTTTAAAACCACTGCCTAAAATTCCATTCAGAAATCTTTCTCCTGGATTTCCTTCTGATTCAGAAGCACTCTTTACCTCAGGGCTCCTAAACATCATGTGAAAGCAGAGCACGACTCAGAGGTCGCAGTACCTCTCATCCAGATTGAACCACCAATTCATCCTGGCTCATAGCACCTCATCCACTTCCTCTTCCTCATCCACAGCTCTGTTCAGCCCTTAACTAATTTATGCAAAATGATGTTGTCATCATACTGCTTTCAAAAGCATGGATAATCAAGTCTGAGAATTAAAATAACTGTCTAACAGACACACTTAAAGTCTAATGATTTTAGCAGCTTAGTAAATGTTGGTTTCAAAGCAATTAAAATGTAAGAACCTGTCTCAAAGAGTTTGAAGAAATAAATCTACTAACAGTTCCTATTACAATCTGCAGAAAGAAAAAGGGAAGAAAACATTGCATTTTGTTTAAACTTTGTAGTAGGAGGAGTGGCAGCAACTAAATCCAGAGCCTTATGCAGGCCAGGTATGCATTCTACAACTAAGCTACAA
Organism: Dinomys branickii; assembly: GCA_004027595.1. Lineage (NCBI taxonomy): Eukaryota > Metazoa > Chordata > Mammalia > Rodentia > Dinomyidae > Dinomys > Dinomys branickii. Next base: position 43,842 of record PVLD010000709.1, read on the forward strand.
CCTTTATGAGGTCAATTCAAAACACGAATACTGCAGAACACTGTAGTACCATTTAAAAATGCACTCATCCAAAGAGAGAGAAACTATTTACAGAAAAATGTCATTAAAATCACTAGGTAAGTTTTTCACTTGCTAGTGTTCATCCTCATCACCTACATTACAAGGAGTGTGATTAAGAAGAACTGCTCTACTTACTAGCAGATCCAAGCTGGCTGATCAAACAGATCGCCAGCTGGTCAATCAACTACAATTTGAGAGGCTGCTTGAAAAATATCTTTATATAAGTGTCTAAAATCTCATCAAAATGTAAAGACTTCTAATTAATTTCTGCTAGCTATCAGTAAACAACCTTTCAAGGTACACCTTAGATTACTAAATATAATGCAATTACCAATACCCTCCAAGATTCCCAAATTATTCCCTTGCCACACGAGGCAACATACTGATTTTACTCTAGCAATAAGGTGCTATAACCTAGTCTTGTACTTGCGAGCAATCTCTACCAGCTTTTAAAATGAAGTCTATCAGTCTACTTCAGCTTGCAGTGAAATGCATAAAATATGCATTTTCTTATTTGCACAAAGTAAATGACTGTAGTACAGAAAAGTAAACAGGTTGCTAGCTAGTCACCACCAACTCTGGGCCTGCCTACTCTTCCATGAAATGGGGACTATACGCTCAATTCTCTGCCTCATGCTTTACCATCAATGTCAAATGAGAAAGCGTATGTAGAAGAATAGTGTGAATCCTAAAGCAGGAGGATTATTACATAGGTACAGAGAGATACACACTCTTCAAAATGATATTCCACTACAAAAGTACAGACATTGTAATAGTGAAACAATGCCTTCACTGGAGCTGCTGTTTTGGAAGTGTCAGGCATTAAGTTGAAGCCAAGATTCTCTAAGAAGCTGCCCTAGGAAAAGATACAAATCTGTGGGCACCAGACTGTATCAGTGATTCTTTCTCATTCTTGCACATGCAGATGATCTCACAAAAAAACCCCAAGAGCAGCAAACAAGAAGTAAACACAAAAGGAAAAATTTCTGAGAAAACAGCATAATGTTTTAGGATGAATCACATCCAGGTTTGCATGGGGAGGATTCAGAGAGAAAGGAATAGTGCACATTTTTTTCTGTACACAGCAGCCGCAGCCATCCTGGCTTAAACAAAGCAGCAAGGTGTTAAGTGACTCTGATCAACACAGCACGCTGATAATCCCATTGTACAGTTGATTTAGCTTGGGACTGTCCAATCCAATTTGCTAAAACAGTAGACACCAGAAGAATCACCCATTAAAAACAATCCAAATACAGACTCTAAATGTGCGTAAGGCCTTTTGTGATCTCCATCGGAGCTTACAGTATCTAACAGCTGCAACTGTGACTGTTCTAGCTAATTGCTTTCAGCAACAAAAATAAACAATCACTCCAGGAAGAAGACTATATCAGCCAAATATTAATGAATTTTTTTAACAGCTAAAACTCTCAAATCTTTGTTTAAAAGGCTTGTGACTGGTGAAAGTTTCAAAGAACAAGAACAGGTTGAGGATGCTCAAAAGTAAGCCACTATTATTTAATCCATCCCTACCCACTTCACCCCCAAAAAGGAAAATGTGCCTTGTGTCTAGAAGAACGTAAGCAATCTGAGATATTTTAACTCATGTATAACTTTTTAACATATGGGGGAAAAGAGTCGCACTGATTGGAGCTATTTTTAAAGTGCGGCTCTATCATAAAAATAGACGTTTACTCATAAGGATGCTGGAAGAGCGCACAAGCCCAATCTACGGCTCATTGTTAAGAAAGGGGTAAAAAAGGCTGCCGTGCTCTCCAGAGAGCCATTTCGGGTCTGCTGGTGATGTCACGGCAGGGTCCAGGTGCACTCCCGCAGGCTTCTGCCACTCCTGTCACTCCTTTTACAAGTGCTCTTCTACCTACTTCTCTAAGCACATGCAGTAAGGAACTCGTATTTACCCAGAGCCTTGTAAGAGAGAAGATCACTGCAATCAGAGACCCAGCGGAGGAGGAGGAAAAATTACTCACGCACAATCGGATTCAGCATTGTCCTTTCCTTCTCATCATCCTAAGGAAGGATTTTCTTTGCCAAAAAAATAAAAAAAGAAGAGACAGTTAACTTACTGGTGCTCCAGGACATCTACTTGTCCTGTCAAAAAAAAAAAAAAAAAGTAGGTTTGTACATACTTCTGTCCCATCGAGGATTCTGCTGCTCAGATGAAGCTTGCAATCAAACTGCCTACGAAAGCGTCAAAGTCCTTTAGGCATCAGCATCCCGAGGGTGTGTAGAGGGCTCACCCCAGATTCCAGACTTTGAATTTTTTCTTCAGCCTTTAAGTAAGCCCAGAGGAATGAAGCTCCATTAGAATATCATGAAGAACTTCCAATTTTTATTATTTCCTGATATAATCTGGGCAATAATCAACATAATAGAAACTAAACAACTTTTATTACACATACCTTAAGCTAAAATTGAGAATATATTATGAGTTTAAGTTTTCTTCTATATGCTAAAGAACAAAATAAAAAATAGGGAAAATATCCTAGCAAGAAAAAAAGATCAAAAAAGTGAATCTGAATGTGTATCAAAAGAGTACGGATATAGCTGAGCACAGTGCTTGCCCAGGATGCACAAGGCCCCAGGCTCAGCCCCAGCGCTGTTAAAGAAATAGTACACAGAAGAAACTAGACATATGATCACAACTTTAAAAAGTGACAAAAATAAAATATATTCAAAACTCTCTTGTTTTGTAATTTCTACAGTTTCTAGTGACTGTATTATTGATAGAAATTATTCGCCAAAATATATGACAGTAAGTGCATCACAATAAAGTAACTACGTACATTTATGTAAGTTCAACTTCTAGACACATATATAGAGCTCCTCCAGGATTTTAGAAGTTTGACTCCATGGAAGGCAACAGTTTATGAATATTAATGTACCTTATGCTTTAGTACTGCAGTAATAATGCAGGGCAAGGTTCCACAAGTGAAGAGAGCTAGGCTCAAGTGCCCAGTCTCACACCGGCACAAGCGGGACTGAGAATCTGAACTTCTTGCACCTGGCTCACTCATCTGGAAAATAAGTGAGGAACAAGAGCTGGAAAGGGCCTTCTGTTTCAAGGACAGAGTGAAAACAGACATAAGTGAGTCTTCAGCATAGAAAACAGTACAGTGACTGGCACATTAAATGTATGTGACAAACATTTAATGAAAGAATGGCAACTTTAAAATAATAAAGCAAATAATAAATAATGCATTTAAAACAGAACTTTTCACGATGTGTTCTACGGACAGCTGCTGGGCTGAGGCATGGTTACAGGTGTGTCAAGGTACAGTCCCTACGAGAAATACAAAAAGTTAAGCTTTCTAGAGCGGGGCATGGTGGCACACACCTGCAATACTAGCACGCAGGAGGCTGAGGCAGGAGGATCACTGTATGTATGAGGCCAGTCTGGGCTACAAAGGGAATTCAAGGCCAGCTTGAATTACACAGTGAAACCTTGTCTCAAAGAAAAAAAAAAAGTTACCTTTTCTGGTAATAACTAAATAATTTTTGGCATGAACATTTGCATTATCTCTTATAATTACTACTACCTACAAGTTTGTGATACCTATTTTGTGAGACTGGAGATCTAAAATATATATGAAAAAGTGTGAGAATTAACTTCCAGCACTCTGCTCCACAGTGCTTTACTTCAGAGTCCAAGAAATAAAAGCTCTGTATCAGAGCCAGACGCTCCATCTTTACCTCCCCAGCGGAGGAGTCTGCAGTACAGATAGCGAAGCTACCTTGTCAGCTGTGCTTCACCACAGACGCTGGGTCACCTTGAAGGCAGCTGTTGGTCTCATCACACCTGCAAGGAAGTCGACAGGTAGGCCAGCTGCTCCTGAAACCAGTGTTTAACTCTACAGAAACAGCTGTCGGGAAGGATATACCAGGCGAGTCAGGGTTAGAGACAGCATGTAGCTGCCAAAGTCTAAGAGCCCTACGAAGTGAATAAAGCAGCAAGCTCTTTCCACTGAAGAACCATTTAAATGGTCTTGATTTTATATGGTTCTTTATTGAGAGGGAAAGTATGGCTATTACACAAACTTCCAAATAACAAAAAGATTTTTTAAAAACCCTGTCTAATCAAAACTTTATTTGGAGACAGATATATCTGAGAAACATCTGGATTTCATAATTTTCTCAACTTTGATGAAAGTGTTGGACGAGTAAGAAAAAAATGTAAAGTATACAGTATATACAAGAGAAGAATGAACCAGGTAACATGGCACTGGAGACAGTGTAAATGTTGAGTAAGAGAGGATCCCTTCATTAACTTAACTCACTGAGTTTGAAAGGTCTACAGCAGTGGTGGCAAAGTTTTGGGCAGCGTGCCGCAGCAGGCTATTTGTTATTACTGAAAGCTCTAAAAGGGTCCCCATCACTGGTATATAGTCTGAGAAACAGACCAGTCCAATGATGTATTACCAGGAAGATTTTGGTTTTGTTTGGTCTTTTTGCAGGGACTGTACAACATGCTCCAAATAAATGCCTCTTTTTAAAAGAAGGCAATAATCTTGCTACTGGGCTCTATACAACTCCCCAAATCACATATAATCTCTATCATGCCAAATATTTTCAGTGTTACAGTATAAATGGGGAAGAGAACAAGAATGAAGTTCTAATGTTTATGTACTTTTGTATCTTTATGGACTAAAGTGTCTAAGTTTTAACTAGTCATGTTCACAAAAATGTTCATAAAACACAGTCTATATTGAACATAACTTAAAAAATTTATGAACTGCCCAAAAATAGGCTTACCTGTCTTTCATCACTGGGATCTGCTTTTGTATTCTCACCACCCAATTCCTTTTAAATCCCACTTACTCTTCATGACCAGCTCAATTACTACCACTGCTGTGTGGCTGACTCCCAACACCCTGATGCATGCATTAAGAGCCGAATTTTTCCTCCTCTGTTTGAAAAACAAATGTATTCTGTCTATAACATCCATCTCTTTTTCTTCCATAGTTATTTGTACGTATAGGGTAAGTAATCTGTACTGCATATGATAGGGTCCACAACAGCATAAATATCTTTCACATATGTCTGTAAAAATATTTTCTTGCATTTATGTCTAGACGACTATTACATTTATTTGAAAAAGTAACGTCCACAAATGTTTCTGACAGTGTCAATTTGGTCCTAACCTACATCTTTAGCTACTTAATCCAAAAGTAATACTAAATTTGAGGCCTTAAACTTCAGTATCTCTTAATTTAAAGTTGAGTAAAAAACAGTCAAGCACTGTTTTAATAGGGTATTTTACCAGTTACCTTTCCAAAATGTCAACCCTCATAGGACACAGATACAGCAAGAAGGCCCAGCTGGATGCCCCAGTTGACTCAACTATTTGGATACAGTGGTGTATTGCACATTAATAATTTTACTTCATTTCAGAAAAAAATTGGACAATTTAACACTTATGAGTACCTGAGGAGTCACTAAATGACAATGATATATTAAGAATTTCACAAATTAGCTCATAACTAATCCAAGAAAAGAAGAATCTGTAGGAAGAGCAAAAAAGTTTGTGTCTGTGAGATGTAATTGGGTTCAATAAAACGAGAGCAATCAGCTTGATGCTACTTCCAAGCGCTCATAGCACTGATGCTGCTGCAGCCATGGCCTGGTGGTTCACCTGTCCTTTCCTTTCTCACTGAGGATTTGCAAATAGCTGTAAGTGACATTTGCTCCTTTTTATAGCCTTAGACACAGAGAAGTAGAGAGATGGCCAATAATTCTTTGCTGACCAGATAAAAATCCCTACTGCTAATTTCTATGGAAAGGGTAATTTCAGTACAATCCATCTTATGTTGACAGGCTGCCTGTGTTAGTGCTGTAGATGCTTAATCCTTCCAGCGTGAACAAAAGTAAACCTATCTCTCACAATTTTCAGAGAAACAACGTTAAGCATGATATGGCCATTTTCTGCAATGCCAGGCCATAAATGCTCTTCATCCAAATAAATTGTTATGATTTTTATCAGTGTCTCTCTTTACTCCCCCTGTTCAAAGTTCCAAAATGGAAATACAGGCATAAAGGGGCAAAACTGCTGCTTCTTTTTTCCCATCTACCCAATAAAAGGTATATGCACTGTGCTCCTGAATTACATTAAAAGACCCAATATTAACATTTCAATATACTTATTGTGAAAATACATGTTCTTTCTCTTCTCTAGGTAACTCAGTGAGCAGTAGTTCCAAATTTCCACCATTGTTCATGTGTTTAAAAATGGCAGAAACACTGTAATCTGTTCTTTTGGAAAATATTAAATTGCTAACATTTTTCTTCAAATCAGATTAAAATAGTGTAAAATGATGTTAAGATTAAGAATGTATTTGAGTCATTCTAACAGGGAACTGAAATACCATTCAGGTGATTTGCAATCATGTATGAGACAAGATTACAAAGGGGGGAAGTGTACTTTTTATTTAAGTGTACAGTGGTACCTTGAGGTTCTCAAGCTTGATCTTTCCACAATTCTGGTTGCAAACCAATTGGATGATAACTGAATCAAATTGAATGGTTAGGGTCACTGTTGACCTTATGGGGAATTTGATTTGGTTCTCATCCAGTTCAGTCTGCAGCCAGAATCATGGAGAGAATTGAGTTTGCAAACTGAGATACAATTGTACCAGTAGTAGTTTAACAAACTGCATTTACCAGGAGTTTTTCTACTACATGCTGAAATATAAAAGAACTACTGACATAAAAACCAGTCAAAATACTGATAAAGTAGGCAAGAGGAGAGAGGTGATGGGAGGATGTTCCAACATCACAAAATTAGAGTATTAAATTCGCATAATTAAAAAAGGGGAGTATGGAGATTTGAGATTAATTGCCTGTTGAGAAAAGAGAAAGTGCCTTGTCACTCAGAAACATTCCTGATTACTAACTTATGAATTCAGGACAATTACTTTTAGATGGCTTTTACCAAAAAAGTAGACAGATATAAAACCAAATTAAAAGAAACCATTTAATACATATACATATTCAATTGTTTAAAGTCTTAAGTAAAATTCCTGCATAAAAAAGAAATCCAAAATCTTTTTTTTTTCTGATCCACAGATCTGTTGAGGCTGGGTGGCAAAAACTGAACATGTATGTGAAAAGGTAGGGCCGGTACCATTCATGGTATGTACGTGTGTAAGACACACATCACCCCAACCTAAAAGAAACCCAGATTTTAATTTGGGAAAAGAATTTCTGAATAATATAGCAACTGTGCAACAAAAGTAAGTTTCACACACTAACAATCCCATGGGTGAATTAAATCTCACCAGTAGAAGCAGTGAAAGTCATCTTCCTTCCACTGTTGTTTTGTTAGTTCATGTGAATCAGTGAGGGCAATTTCTATTCTACAAAAGGGCTGAAGGTTAGTTAAGCCAGAGCTACAGAATGATATTCACCTAATAATATTTGAAAGCTAACTAATCAGAAGGTGTCATTCAATCAAGAATTTTTTTTTCCACATTGTACTTCAATTAACTTGGCTTTTTGGAATTCATTCAACTAAAGCTCTGAGGGAACCACTTTTAACTCAAGAGGGTACGCTTATTCATCGTACTGTGCAGAGGAACCCCCCAAAATGTGTATAAAGACCTACTCATCACACTGTTCTTTCCCTTCAACTTTGTTTATTGATGTACTGAACATGAAAAAGTACAAAGAATCCAAACACAAAAGAAAACATGTACAGCCTCTTAAATACTCAACAGAATATATTTTCTATTCCAACAGATGTGAATTAAGTCATACTGTACAACTTCAAATAAATACCAGCCTTACATTTTATTAAGTGCTCTGATAAACACTGTAAAGTGAAGCACAATTTGCATGCCCTCTCATCAATGCCTTGGTTTGCTACAGTAGTATAGGAAAGAAGCATGTAGCTGCTGTTTTCCCGTGAGGGAAACCTTATCTTTTTTAAGTATATACATGTATTTTATTTTTTATTTTTTTTTAAACGCAGAAGGTTAACTCTGACGATCTAAATGCACCTAAGGATATGAGAAAGTGCGAAGCCAATTGATTTCTGAACAGCATTGAGTGGGTCAGCATGAAAACTCGCTTATTCACTTTAGCACGCGCCTCACGGTATATGTACTGTACTATACTGAAAAATTTTAACTACAGTTTTAAATAATAAAAAATAAAACTCAAAGCAACTGCAAAGATAATGTACAACTATGTTATGCATAGCACATTGCCTGTTCTAAGGGGAAGCATGTGAGCATCTCAGTTTATACAAAAAGCAGGACGTAACTATATAGTTCTCAGTGCATCCTGATGAAGGCAATTTTTACCTTCAGCTTTTTTGAAAATTTATTATAAGCTAGATGCTAATCAGAAAATATTTTGTATTTTTAAAATTTCTTTCATACATGGTAAAGACTTATTTTATTATTTCCCCAAATAGTGGTTTAAGCATCATACAAAGTTAAATTTCAATAGCATACAGATATTTATGATTTTTGTATGAAAAATGTAAGGAAATTTGTTCAAAACCTATGGTTATACTCATTTTTCTTTTTTACCACAAACATATTCATAAACGAAAATGTAGCATCACCATAAACAGCTGAAGCTAGACTATCTACAGACAAAATTAGCAACGAATCTGATGCACTGTAAATTCAAGTCCTCAGGACAACAAAAGTGATTAAGCAAGACCTCAAGTAACAATGTTAATGCCATTTACAAAGGAAAAAACGGATACAAAAACATTCAAAACCTGAACATCACTTGGCATGTAAGGGAAAAAAAATCAAATTAGCTGAAAGGTTCATAAACACAAGGTCTTATTTACATTACACAAAGCTCAGGTGTTAGCCTTAAACGTAACTTTCAAAATACCTTCAAATATATCCAAACTCAGATCACTTTTGCTGATTTGCTGCAGTACAAATCATGTGCAACATCTTTTTTTTTTTCCTTAAGACAAAACAATTCTTCAAACAATACTGCAAGTACATCACTAAACACCATGAGCTCTATCTGAAGGGATTTCTTTAGGAAGAACAGATTTTTCCCCCATCTCTTGGTAATTTAAATTTCTTGCCTGCTCTTATATATTCTTTTGTAAATTTTTTATTTGTTTCAAAATCACAAATCAATGTGAGCCACCTATCACATAATAACCAGGATGATCAGACACTCCACTGGTGATTACAAAAACGAAACCAGCAGTATTTCCCTCATTGATTCAATTCCTTTCATACAAAGATCTCAAAAGTATTTTCTACATCATAAATCTTTCTAAATTTTCCAACCACTGCAAATTTCCTGGTAAATTTTAAAAGCTCACTAGGTGTCATATGAAGAGATTTCTCAAAGTATTCAAGTCAAAATATTTGTTCCAGGACCAGTAAAAAGTTTCTCCAAATTTTCTTTTTTATAAAAATAGATGCTTTTTTTAAACCCACATCAAAGAGGCTCTTATCTCTTTGGCAAGGTACTGCTTTACGAAAAGTTCTCCAGTATTCTTACAATAAGCGTTTATAATGTAGCCCCCCCTTCCCCAACCCAAATCATAATTACAAAATAAATACTGCTTTTAACTTCATAAATAAAAATGTAAACTTTCAAAATACTTTTCTTAGACATAATAGCAATGCTTTAAATGTAAACCAAACACAAAGCTAACCAGAAAAAGGAAAAAAAAAAGGGTGGGGGGAGACACAACCAACTGAAGAATTACAACACAAAGCCTCAGTATTTACTCACAGGTTCAAGGCAGTTATGTAAAAAGAAAAGAAATGTCTTCCCTTAGCTGAAACACTTTAAAAGGTCCACCTTCTTCAAAGAAGGCAATAGAATGCAATGTGACAGGTAAAAACCCTGTACCTCTTGTCCATATTCAAACATAAAAGATATTTAAGAAGTTTTAATTCAAATACTAGCAATAAAAAATCTCACATATTTCTTAGGATGCTAAGTAGTCATTTTATCCCCATCTCAACACTGACTTACAAAGACATTTACTAATGTATAAAGTTTCTCTTAACTCGCCTTTGTTGTATAGTTTTCATATACAAATGGACTGAGGACAAGAGCTCATTAGGCTTTGTGCGTTTTGTTTGTCTTAAAGGAGACCTGCAGTACTCTGTCTCCTAGACGGTATCCATTGAGGCTAGCTATTGCCATGGCAGCCTCGTCATAGTTTGTCATAGTCACAAATCCAAAACCTTTGCATTTATTGGTGTTAAAGTCACGGATGACCTTCACGTTGGTGACAGCTCCGAAAGGCCCAAACATTTGCCACAGGATACTCTCATCTGCATCAGGAGCCAGGTTGTACACAAATATACACCACCCTGTCCCAGGGTGCCCAGGGATATTAATTCCAGCCAGACTGGTCATTCCATCAATGGTCATTGGAGAAAACCTACTAAACAGAATAGAAAACACACACACATACACACACACACACACACACACACATACACGTACACAAAATAGAAACAGAAGTTGGTTACAGTTATGGATTTATTTATTTCTTTTCCCCTTTACATCCCCCAATATTTTAGCATTTCCTCTCCCCAAACAGATGCATACAATTATTTGATGTTTAAACCAAGGTCTATGTGTGGCTTGCAGTTAAATGCTATACTACTGAGTTATTAAGTAGTCACTATTTGCTGCACTGAATAATATTAGCTACAAGGGCATATATACTTAAAACTGCCTACTTGAGTTAAGCAAGACCAGGTTTAATAAAACCAACACATACATGAAAACATGCTATAACGTCGCAAAGCACTATGAAAAAAAATAACCATGGGTTTTTAAAAGACCAAGTGGCATCCAGTAGTATAAAAATATCCCATGAACCATCCGTGCTTCAACAAACAACTTTCCATTTAGGTTGTACATGCAAAATAAAACCCAACACAAACATGAGGGTGGAACTACCATTCCCCAAATCAAAGAAATTGTTTGTGGGAAGGAATTATGAGTATCATGAACCTCTATCATTACCTCTTTACTCCATAAGCCATATTGAGCAGATTGTCCAACCTGCAAAACACACATTTAGCAAACTTCAGTTTTTAATTTTTCCCCTGGATGTTCAAGAAACCTGGGCTCACTACTGCCACCTTCTGAGAGGATATTTGCACAGTATTTAGAAGTGAAATCTCAAAACCATCTTCTCACATTCCTAGAGAATGGGCAACCACTGCCATAGGACACTAACTTTTCCACTGCATAATGTGTGCACTCCCTCCACAAAGCCAGTGTAGGGGAACAGGGGAGGTAGTCTTTGAGGAAACTGCTCAGAGAGGAAACACAGGTGTTCTGGAATGATTAACATTTTGGTCCTTACCAGGCAAATTCTAAGTGCTCCACCTGTGCTGAGAGGTACTTTACACTATTATAAAATTACAACTTTTAATTTTTAAAACTCTAGGAGGTTCAAGGCACACAGAGCTAGTAAAAATGGTGGCATTAACATTCAACTGCAGTTTACCGAATTTTTTCCATTTCCTATTATTTCCCAATCATTAAGGATTTTCCCAAAGAATTACTGTATAATTATAGGCAGAAAGAGTCTTACAGACAACTTGGCTAACACTCTCCTTTTTCCAATGTGCTCAGCTAAGGTCCAGCAAAGGAAAGAAAGACCCACTGCAACAAAGCCAAGAACTCAGACTCTGTGGCTGTTGCTGTATTTACACTGTAATGGGATGTGTAACCCTACTTTTAAGAAATTGGGCTAGAAGTACACCACTTTGAATGTTTCTTGAAATTTTTAATAGAAGGTGACTGGGTTAAGTCCATCTTTTCCCAATTATGTAAATGAGAATGGTTTTATAGCATTTTACTCTTACTGCTTTATTAGTTTCAAAATGATACTTAAGAAAGCCCATGTTTCTAGTACTTATCAATAGACTGTATTTGTTTTAATTGTAGAAACAGATGTGTTCTAATACACAGCCATGTAACTACCCCCCTCAACTATCATCACAATGCTCAACACTCTCCTAAGATCACAGGGCGGGGGGGGGGGGTCCTTTTAACACCCCTGAAAGGTAAGTTTGAGAAAAGTATCAATCTTTTTAGTCTAATCTGTGCCACAATTTAGAGCACACATGAAGTTACTCTTTCTAGTTTTAGAAAAGCTAAAAATTTCTTCTAGTCTTTCAAAATTGGAGCAAGAATGCTGTCTTTGCACATCCCTGCCCCCAGTTTCCACTGGGAATTATAAAAATAAAAAAGTACTGAGTGCAAAGTGAAACAAAACAGAACAAATCACAATGAAAAAGGCTCCTCATGTGTGTGCACACATATGTATGTATGTATGTATGTGCGTGGCTGTTTGTGCATCTGTGTGTCTATCTTTCCTTCTGATGTCCCACTAAGCACAGAGCACAGATCAGGGCCACTGCTATTTTATAACAAATATCTAGTGACTGAATATAGGCAACAGTTTATCAAGATACCATCAACTATTGAAACTACCAGGAGGAGTTAGGCAAACCTGTTCACACATGCAAGGGACGGAGTAGCACATGTGTGAAGAAGACATATGTGGGAGGGTTTCATATTCTGTAGAAGTAACAAGTGAAAGGTATTACCCCTTTAGACTCAAGAATAAAAGTCACTAATACCCCCCAAAAGAAGAACACAAACTGAACACATCAGAAAGTTATCTGAAACAGAAAACTGCATCAACTTGCTGAAATGATCCTACAGAATGGGTCATTTGGCACATGATACATATAGAACAGAACAGCATGGCACTGCCTCTGTCCAAAGTGCTGAAAGGGCAGAACTCAGAGGCACTGTGTTCACTCAAAGTGAAGTTACATCACCTAAATCAACTGCATCCTGGTAGAGACTGTCAGGCTTTCCCACCAAACACAGAAATACAACCAAAAATCCAGGGACAACATTTCATTAACAAAGTTATCAGTATGTTTTACAGCCAAGTAGAAAACATTCATTAACAAAGCATCTCATTAACAAAGTTATCAGTATCTTTTACAGCAAAGTAGAAACCAAACTTGTCCCAGAAGTGAAGTCAGACACCTCAGTTCCCTAGCTCCAACCCATCCGTGGAACCTCCATGATGCATGTTGAGAATATTTATACTGGGCTTTCTGAGGAGCCTCTCGAAGGGCCTTACTTTCCCTATCTATGAAATCCTGTATGATACCATCATCTTCACTGAATTCTTCACTTGCCTCCCTTTTAAGTCCTCTGGAACTTAAAAACGTATCCTCTACCACCAGGTAGAGTAAGAAGGAGAACAGGATTCAGCTGGTCTTGTCTACTTGTAGCTGAGCCCTGTTTTCCTTGCTGCTATCTGAGTAACACGCATCCACATTTACCCAGGGAGCTCAGAAAAAGCAGTGGGTCTACACATGAGTGGGTATGGTGCAGCCCAAGTCTACCAGCAGTGAGAACACTATAAACTAGGCAGTTACAAGAGAAAATGGTATTAACCTTGGCCATAAGGACCGCTGCAATTGTATGTCTTTGCTGGATATGCCCACAGTTCTTTTACATATGGTCATTTAAAAATGCAAGGCAATTTTTAAGCAGAGGCCAGAATGATGGGGGCACGGGGGGTTGGGAGTGGTAATGCATGATGATCTACTATACTATGGTAAATAAGTATTAAAGCATGCATTAAATATATATTTTTACTATTTTAAAATAACATCTTTTACTGCTTTTAATAACTGCACTGTGCCCAGTGCCTGCATTCAGTTCTCATGCATCACTTGTTTCCTAAAGAAAGATTGAGCAGCCCTCAGAGGTGAAGAATAACACTCTCACCTGTTCTTTAGCCTAGAGACACTCCACTTTACATGTAGCAAGTTAAGAGGATTTCAAAGATTAAATTGTACAGCCTAGCTTTAATTAAAATAATCTTCACTTTTTAAAAAAGTAGCTTTAAAAGGATCCCTATGGTAGGGCGAACAATCAAGTTGAGGATGACAGTAAAGAAAACTCAAGAAAAGAAAGAGCCAACCATTTCTTCTACTCCCAGGTATAAGCCGCCACAGGAGGGTAAGCCCAAGGTAATCCAATGTGTCTCATGTGAAATCAGGAGATTCAAAATTATCAACATATTAAGTATATTGCTTTAAAGGTCATTATTTATAAAATATTAGATAAATAATTAGGAATACATTTGATATATTGTATATCTTTATCCCATCTCATTTTCTGTGTTTGATTAGTTTATATAGAGTTTAGCTCAAATCTGTGTATAAGTTATAAAAAGTACACAATGGAGGTACTGTACAAGATATTTCTATCAACCCCAGATGATTACCAAGCAATCTTTTGAATAAAACCATACAGTAAGTAAAGCACCACTATTCTAAAGCTATGCATTTGGAGAATAAAAACAAGGCCCTTGCCTAATTTTCAAAAAGCTTAACTGACTATGGTGGAGCACTCTCAAGTATAGGGGAAATGAGAAATTAAATTCAGAAATAAAAATACATAGAAAGTTTACTAATGAGTAATAAAACTAAAACCTACAAACGATTATCCAAACCTCTCCAAGCCACTGACCAACACTTGGCTTTGAAGTTAACCAAAACAAGATCAACTTCCCTCTTACCCAATTAGACAATATCATCTGTCTTCTAAGAATGAGAAAAATTATTAGAGAAGCTTGACATCAGTGTATTCCAAAATAAAACTGTTATAAGACAACCATCAACATACCTTAAATGCAACTCAGCTGCTGACTTAAACAGCACTTTAAAAATGTATGAAGGCACATGAAAGCAGGAACACAGGCCATTAGACCAGATTATATGATCCAAAAGAACACAAAACTATATGGCCTGAAGTTTAATCCAAATATCATATCCCAAAAATACACTAAATTGCCCTGAATTACACTATCCATCCAAATAATAAAGGCTTCTCTTATTTTGAAAACTATAGTCAATTAAGTATTATCAGATCAATAGTGCTCATGTTAAAATAATTATCTGGTTACTAATATGGGTTGCATGAGCCATAAACCTCAAAAGTTCACTTTTAAACTTAATTTTTATCACGTGAATTTTATTTTTTAAACTTACAAGAGAATATTACACTTGAAAAATATTAAAATTATTCCTTCACTGTTATTATAATGCTTCAAACTTGTATTCTCTGATCTGAACTCCCAAGGTATTATGACAAACATAAAAATCCTAGGAATTTTCTAAATGCTTGCTGGAAAGCATTTAGAAACTCAAAGCTAAGAGCATTAAAATACAAATATGAGGGATAAAATATTTGTACAGGAAGAACAGACCTGAAGTTCAGAAAAAAAGCAAAATAACAAAACATTCATCTTTAATTCAAGGGTCTTTGTAAACTGAAAGGCAGTTCCATCTTTATTCAAGATAATGACAGCCAAGTTTAAAATATTTAAAGAAAAGTACCAGTCACACATCAGGTTAAACATGAACTTTGGGAATAAAGAAATCAGTTTTCCAACACCCAGTGTAGATCAAACATCTGCGCTGCGCGCTCTGACTAGCTCATGCATGGCTGTCTGGACAGAGGCTGAGGGAGAACAACCATCCTCGTTCTCTACATCCAGATTTCCCTGGCAACAGACTCCACTGACTTTCATCTTTCAAAATTTCTCTAGAAGTCACAGGAAAATTTCTAAGCTTTTTACTTACTAATAAAGCTCCTAAAAAGACAAAAACACACAATGGGCAGATGATAAAAAAATATTTAGCCATCACAACTTCCTCTGAAAACTTTATCCCGCCAAAAATAAACAGTACAGGGCCTCTGGGGAGAGGAGCTGATGGACTGAGAGATGGTACTGCAGCCATCACCAATGCGGCGGGAGTCATCCCCAACCCCTGACATTGTTATAGTCAGGCACTTGCCTGAATTCTGTATTTGGGGTCCCCTAGTTGGATCTTCATCAAAATTTAATCCTGATTCAAAGAACACTGCTTTACATAATAACTATAAAACAAAAACACAGACTAAATTGGAAAAAAATTACTAAGAATTTAAACAATTTTCGGCTAACAGCAAACTAAAGTTAACTTGACAGGTTGGTTACAAAACACAAAATTACCTCAAGTTTGTCTGTCCTATATACTAGGTCTGCCAAAGAAATGTATACACACTTCAGTAAAAGAAAAATAGTATAATAGTGTTTCAACAGATGGTGCTACCCTCATATGGGAGACCCTAAAGATATCATATGTCACAGAAAACCCACTA
Source organism: Dinomys branickii (assembly GCA_004027595.1). Taxonomy (NCBI): domain Eukaryota; kingdom Metazoa; phylum Chordata; class Mammalia; order Rodentia; family Dinomyidae; genus Dinomys; species Dinomys branickii. Next base: position 60,120 of record PVLD010000709.1, read on the forward strand.
TGCTGCTGGCCCTTAGAGAAGAAACTGAAAATGCATGTACAGCAATCTCAATAGCCAGTTACCCAACCAGCAGTTTGCTGTATGAATACATATCTGGAAGGTACTGGTCGCTGCTTTGAGCACCTCTTGTAATAGCAAAGGCCAAAGATAATAAGCTAATCTCATGGTGTCTCAATACATTTAATATCAAAATATTTATACAAGTTTTTCTTTTCCTAAAGTGTGCACACATTTTTTGGTGGAATGAAAAAAAGATAGGTAGGCAGGTAGGCAGGCAGGCAGGCAGGCAGGCAGGCAGGCAGGCAGGCAGGCAGACAGACAGAACCACATGGGAAACCTACAGATTAAGCTAGGAACAATATAAGGTTTCTTTCTCCATCATGGCAAGTACCAAGTAACCCGCGGATCTCTCCTCTTGTCCAGCTGCCACTACTGTCCACCAAAGTTGATGGTGACAGCATTTCTATTTCACAAAGAATTTTTTTCCACAAAGTTACAGCAGCAAATCTCAATCAACTGGTGACACAGTTAAACTGTTCAAATGTACCATCTCCTTTCTCAGGGCAAAAAGCAACTTCAGTAGGAATTCAATGTAGTATTTATGACAAGTTTCTTTTTTTATTACAAGTAAAACACTTGAGTATTTCTGTTGTTGTTGTTGAGGTTTTTTGATGATGCTGGGAATCAAAGCCAGGACTTTGTGCAATATAAGGCAAGAACTCTACCACTGAGCTACATCCACAGTCCACTTGAGTATATTTTACAGGAGACATTTTAATGATTTATCACCACTCTCTTTAGCACTTTAATAACCCAGTGAAATATGTGCATGTGATTTAAGCTAGAAAACAGAATTTTTCCATCTTAATAGGTTAAGTTCATGATTTTAACTTCAATAATTGTTCCATCTCAGCAAGGAAAAAATGAAAATTGATATACACTTGTAATTAAAAAAAATGAGTATGAGGGCTAGATGTTATTACGGTTGCAGTATGCCATATGGTCAAAAAAAGACACTCAAAATGTCTTGAAAAATAAAAACTGAATGATGTGTTTATGAAACCAAAAACTCTGATCAGAGTTCTGTTTAACTTATCTAAAGTCACTATTCTTCTCACATGCAGGCTAGGGGTGTTTTGTATGACTCCTGATTTGCTTGTTACCCCAAGATTAAAGTAAAACTTGAAATGTTAGAATATTTATATTTGTTAGTGACATAGACTGTCAAAAGGATATAAATGATAGAATCTCTACAGTTAAAACAAATCTTATTTTAAAATGACCCCAACTTTCCTTGTGGTTTTGAAAATTTTTAAAAAACTGATGTAGGAGGAATTTTTTTATATTAATGTTTTTGTTATAAAGAAACATTTAATTGAAATTCAATTTCTCAATTTGTCTTATTCATATAGGACATTAAAATAACATGAAGGATTATCTTTATAAAATTATATTGCTATCAATTATCTACTTACACATTTATTTATGTATCTGGATATCCATTCTTTCACCAGTATATATTCAAAAAAGTATGGGTAATATAGTACTTGGTAAATGTTAATGCTTATTTCTAGGACTTGGGATCACTTAGGTCATTATAAAGGGAGATGATTCATATGTGCAATTGCTTCTTTATCTTTTATGGAAATAGAAATAAAATTACACCAAAATTTTTAGAAATAATACTACATTCCTTATGCTAACGTCATGGCCATTCTATGAACCATGCAGTGGTCACTAAATTACCATACACAGGCCAAATCAAGGCTGCCACCAGTTGCTGTATGGCCCAAAAGCTAAAAGCAGCTTTTACATTTAAAAAAAAATTGCTAAAAGACAGATGCACACACTATCACCCATAAAACCTAAAGTAATTATTACTATATGATACCTAAAGAGAATGTCTGAGAACCACTAAGCTAAAAGAAAAAAAGGAAGGGTGGAATCCATTTGTAGAAACTCACTATATTCACAAGGGTCTCACACACACACACACACACACACACACACACATATGAAAGAACTTGCCATAAAACTTGAAATACACACACACACACACACACACACACACACAAATCTTATCAAGAAAAAAAATATTAGAAAGGAAAGCCAAAACCTCTGGAAACAGTTCATTAGACCCTAGAAATTTGTATGTTACAATTTCTCAACCAATATTTTGACCCAGGTAATTTGCTTTGCTGGCTATCCTGTACATTGCAGGTTGTTCCACAGCATCCTTAGCCTCTACTCATGAGATGCCAGTAGCATCTCAACCTAAATTATGCCAACATGAATGTCTTCAGGCACTGTCAAGCATCTCCTAGCAGCAAAACCAGCCCTGCTGGAGAACCACTTCATAGAGTATTGTCCTTTTGCCCCTACCTGCATGAAGAGCAGAAGATGCTACTCCCAAATACATGTTTTGCTCTGTGCCCATAAAAAAAGAAAGAAAACAACAATAATGACAAAAGCAAGCCAGAGATCCTGTCAATAAAAGTACTGGCAGTAAACCTGAGCATTCTTTCAGTTTAGTAGCTGGGCACAAGAACTAGACCAGACTTACCTAAAACGCTGTGCCTGCTGAGCTAGCGGTCCTGGATACCTTCTGTTTGGAGACTGGTACAGCTGGGAAAGGATGGCCTGATTGGTTTTTTGGCTTGGATTATTAGCAAACTTTACAGTGATTGGCTCTGTGGCACCAGGAGGTTTCTGGCCATTTAAGCCTTTGATAGCTTCTTCTGCCTCAATCCGCTTGTCAAATCGAATAAACCCTACACCCCTTGATATGCCTATGGTAGGTTTGAGTAAAGATTTGGGAAAGAGGGAGTGGAAGGGGAGGGAAAGGAGAGAAGAAAGGATAAATTAATTTTTCCTTCTCAAGAACATCTTTTCACCCACATATAGCATTTGCCATAAAAATCATGTCAGGAAGAAAGTTTTACCTTAGCATTCCAGTCTATAATCATAATTTTGCATTTTTTAAATGCACGAAATCAATCACCTATACAACTTGGCTATTCATTACCATATGCCTTCCAATAAGCCAAGAAAGCACAACTTCTTATGTCCATGTTTTCTACCTATTTCCTTTCTCTCTCCCTCCCACACACTCTTTAACAATGACAACAGAATGCCTGAATTCCATTTTTCAAATTGTTCTATTGGACAAGCATCTCAGAAATGAGGGGCACAGACACTCCTCCTCTTATAATAAGAACAGAAACAGATTTTCTTAAAATGTTTTTTTAAAGATGCACTGCAGTAGAAAGATATACTTCAGCTAAAACTTTCAATAATACATACAACTTAATATATGATCTTAAATATATAGATCATTGAAGAAAGAATGCCTGAAGAGGTTTTTTGATTCTATGAAGCTCCTGCAAGCTTCTAACACAAGCTATACTTTATATTAGAAAATATTATATGAAAATAAAGAAGCAAAAGAAGATATAGAATTTACAAGTACGTAAATAAGTAGAGCATCAAAACGTTCTGTACTCTGCAGCACTATCCGTTAAGTGTAGATGGCCATCCTGTATTCACACTCTCCCCACTTTAAAAGACAAGAATAGCAAAGCATAGGGATGGCCAACACTTTCCCTAGCTAAAAGGCAGCAGAAAACTCAGTTCATTCTATTTAATTAGCATAAACAAGCTACGTGTAGCATGGCCAGAGCTCGTCGCCATGAGATAAGCAGTTGCTGGGAGATGTTTCCTTGCCAAGCAAACAGATATTAAAAGTACCAATGGGAGGCCAGTACATAGAAAAATATAGATGATTTAGAATATTTCAGTGAAGATAAAGAGGAGTTACTCAGAAAAGGCACTAGATCATGATTTAGACGAACTTTAAAAAGAAAGGTCTACTTGCCTTACAATTGGTATTGTGTAAGGTTAATGGCTCACATTTCCTGAGGTAGATAAAACATTTTTCCGCATGTGCTTAATCTCTGATAGCCCCTGTTCCTTTATCTTTTGCATTTAAGCTATGACCACTGCACATTACCACCTGACAGATGAAGAAACAATACTGCAGAGTTTCAATTTCAGGTACAAGAGTAAGCTTTCCTTGAAAGCCACAAGTACAAAGAAGAAATGATAGTGAGTATACCTACTCATCTATCTATGAGTGCCTGTTAAGAATTAATAACCCTAACATGGTTCTACTATTGTATTATATCACTTAATGCTAAGGAATAATTGATGACGGGTTATTTGATCAATATTGTATGTCTGTATGTATTATCCTGAACACACACTTCGAAGATATCAATATGCAAAGCAGCAACTATTGGTGGTTTTTTGTTGTTGTTGTTGTTGTTA
>PVLD010000709.1:64545-253801 GCA_004027595.1 Dinomys branickii
TTTTGTTTTCTGTCTTTGGATGTTTGGTTTTTGTGTTTTTCTGTTGTTGAGAGGATTAATGGTCTGACCAATTTTGCATGTCTGTATATGGGTTCATATATTTACACTTCGAAGATATCAATGGATAAAGCAATAACCACTGTTGAGACCATGTCACCTTGTCTATAGATCAGTTGTGATTGTACTATTTTTTATGTTAATTGGTGTCTGTTTGTTAATATGTTTTTGTACTTTTATTTAAAAAAAAAAATTAATAACCCATCGGACTTAGTTGTTCCATTAGGGAAGCATTCGATTTGCAATGAAATGGCCTCTACACAGACTCAGTTATCTCAAAGAGGAATCCTAAAACTTAAGTGAGCATCAGAATAACCTGAAAGTAGAAAATACCTCCCCGCTCAGAATTTTATTGTTCAGCTTTGGGTGGGGTCCAAGAATTTGCAAGGCTGGCAAGGTTCCAAAAGGATGCTAAGCCATACTTGAGAATCACTGACTGCACCACAAGGTGGTGAGCTCTACCTGTGAGCCCGCATGCTCAGGACAGACTGCCAGTTAAGGAATGAGATGGCCTTTCTATATCATAGATGAAGTCTACTCTCAATTCTCCAAGTTCTCCAAGTTGTCACTAAGAATGAATGGATTTAGCAAGCTGAATTATATCAATAAAAAGCATTTCTGTTACTTTGAACAAATTTTATCTAAACTTGTGCCTGGGTTTCTATTTAATTCTATTAGTCTATGTGATATAAAACAGTGTGACAGATGCATAAGGAGGACTGTGAAATAATTAATGTAGCTAGAAGCATATTTTATATACTCTCACTTAAAATGTTTTATGACTACAAAATCTATAAGCCATTCTTCCAGGCATGTGTATAGTGGTAATAGATAGCTCTCTTCCTAGAACTTTCTATGAATTAATAGCACACAGGGAAAACTCTGATCAAATTCAGATAAAACAAATTAATCTACGTTTGAAAATTAAAAACTTACCCTAATCTTATTCTAGGGTTAATCTGTTGTTTTCCCTTTTAAAAAATTCACACGTTGCAATCTATACGATCTTAATGTAGCTTCTTGGGAATATGGCATCACAGGTGATTTTTCTCCCACATTAACCTGTTTTTCCATTTTTAAAATGTTCCTAAAAGAGTATCATTTTTGTAACAGAAAAATGTATCTGTATCTTGTTTTAAAAATCCATAGTTGAATCTGTATCACTGGCTTCTCTTTAACTAAAAGCTTTGGCAGAAGTGCTCACACACACACACAAAAATCAATAAATACTGTATTCTTTTCATCTTAATTTGATTGAAAGTTATGTTAGGCATAAAATAAGTTTTCAATATTTTAAACATTTTGTACTTTTACATATTCCTATGCACAGCAGAAACGTGGAAAACAATTTCAGCAGCAAGTACCAGTGGGGGTGCTATGTAATCCTCCCTTAAAGAACTAGTTGCATGCTGCCACATTAAATTTTGCTTTTTACACAAATAAGATTGTTTATTAGTACTTTATAAGGAAAATGGGGTTTTTTCACATAGCTTCAAACTGAAGATTACTGCATCTATAAATTTATTACAAGCCATGAAACAGGCTTCAAACCTGCACCTTCAGGGTGGAAATGACTCAAGCTCACTCACTACACTCCACAATCTATTTTTGTCCATCCATATTTATGAACAATTTCAGCAGAAAATTGCATTTTCTAGCCCACATATACCTTTGATGTGTTACAGAGGCAAGACTGCTGTATGGGAAGACAGAGTATTTCACAATCTGCCAGATAAAGTGAGCAAAAGACTATCCAGAACCACTGCTTACTTACCAGTAACCTGGTCAACAAGAATACGAGAAGTAATAATGCGTCCATATTGTGAAAACAGCTGTTCCAACTCCTTCTGGGTCATGGTTTTCGGAAGTCCACTGACATATAAGTTTGCATCTCTGATAGAAGCTGAACTTGGACGAGCATAAGAAACCTAAAGGAGAGGATTACAATTAAGTACACTGTACTCTCAATCACTTCCTCTCAGAAAACTGAAAGACTATCTCAATAACTTTTTCATAAGGAGCATTTAACACACACTGATACCAATCAAGTCTGGAATCAAATGTTTTACTCATTTCTGGGGAAGTTCTAGACAAAGAGAAATGCCATTCTTCTGAGTGGAGAGGAAAGAGCATTTGTTGCTGGAGGGTTTTTAAATTCTCAAACAGACCAGCTGTGCATATAGCACAGCACCATTCAGAGTAATACGCTGTCCTCAGTGGAGCCGACCCTGGGGAACAATCATTCCAGGCTTAAGCTAAATTCACTGGACACACTGTTAGGATCTATCTTCCTGCCTTTCTCATTTCCAGCACTGGTGGTGCCACATTTCTAAATATGCACCCCTATCAGCTAAGTGTTCACTTTTAGTTTATGCCAAAACAACTTTCATAAATTCCCCAAAATTTAAATACACAAGTATACCTCCATTCTCCTCTATCCATTTTCTTCTTATCTAGAAGCCTCAAAAGTTTCCTATCTTTAAAATATAGTACCAAAATTCTGTAAAGATCGAAGACAGTAAGCCTATATTTATTTACAATCACTATTATTCATTTCTCCTAATCATCTAGTCAAAGCCCAGAATGTGACAGATGCTAAAGTATTTGATCAGTGAAGCCTACCCAGTACCTTGCTGATTCTGAAGGTACACAATAGCTTGTTAGACTACAGCATTTAAGGAACAGTTCAAGTCATCTAGCTCTCTAGACCAAATTGTAATCAATGATGCCTTTTGCCCATAACCTATCTCAGCCAATATTTAGACAACTGTGAATTTCATGAGCTACTCCTGACTACACTATCTTTTTAAACTGTGAGCTCTTTGGACTAGCCAATTAAAGAACAGAAATTCTATAATACAACCCATTTTCCACATCATTTATAAGAAGTCTAATGAGTCTAACTCTAGAACTGACCTGCGAGGGTACTATGATGTGATTACTTCTGTCTGCTGTTTATCCATTAGTACTCACTATTCACCTTTAATCTAGTTTATGGCCCATAAAGAATCTTTTCCAACCAATGCTAATACAGCAGAAACTTTGCTACCACATTATTTTAACTTTTCCACAACTCTGCTACCACATCATTTTAACTTTCTAGAAAAAGCTAGGTTGTGCACTACTTTATAGATTTGTTACTATCTTTCACTGCTGCCTTACCAGTGTTTATATTTGATCCTCCAACCCTGTATTCAACTAGTTCATTAGTACTTGAAAATGCAATTGTTGCTACAAATGGAATCATACTGGCACTGTTCTGTCTTACAAAAAGAAGGAATTTGGGATAACAGTGGAGAGGATAAATAACCATTCTTGTACAACTCTTTTTCTCTATCTATAGGTACTGAAGGATTGTGCAGACTGAAAACTATAGGTACAAAAGAAAAAATAAAGGAAAATCTCACATGACCAAAATAACTTAAATGGGATTGGGTTCTATACTGCTACAACTTTTAAGCCATAGAACCACTGAATTATATAAAGATTCAATGATCTGAAGAAATGAATACCCAGTTTCTTTTCTAATCTACAATTCTTAATTATTCAAAGAAGTTAAAAACCCCATCACTTGAGATGCACATCCAGATCTGAACCTCCATGGCTTGCTTTCTTTGGCAAGGCAGTATCAGTAAGTCAGCTGTCCTTCTGCTGCAGATCATGTGACTCAGGTGTCCCCAGCATAAAGAGTCACTTTCCATGGCTACAGAAAGAAGGATACAGGACAACCACCCATGCATTGTCCAAGGAAGGGACCTTTCAGTGACTGTGAAACAAGCAGCAGAGACTGGCAGGCATCGCATCCATCTCTACATGGGCCCAAGAACAGCATGAGACTGTGTAACAGGGTTAAGATAATGGTTCTCCAGTCAGCGTTCCTGGGCTCAAAACCAGCTTCGATTCATTATGGACACTGGGAATTTGAGACAAAAATTTCTAAAGCCTGTTATACCATATAACTATACATCCTTTATGGGCTATTAGAAATAATAAAATAATTTCTAAGCATTATTGTCTTCATCACTTTCCTCATTGCTGAGACAGAAAACCCAAAACCCATAATGTAAAACCCATAATAAAAAAGAGGAAAGATTTATTTTGGCTCAGTTTGTAGAAGTTTCAGTCCATGGTCTAGTGGCTCTGAGGTAGGGAGACATGGCAGAGGGGCATGGTTGCTAATACCATGGCATCCAGGAAGCAGAGAGTGTCAAAGGAGGCACCAGGCAAGGGATAAACCTTCCAGGCCGTGCTCCAACGACCTGTCACTTATGAACAGATCCTCTCTCCTCATATCAGGTCAGCTACAAACCCCTATAATCCAATCGCATTCCCAAAGCTCCATCTATAAAAACATGAGAGTCTTGAGGGCACATCTACATATAAGCCATAGCGCAGTCTAAAAATTTAGAAGACAGCATTACAAATCCTATTTACCTCTACATGCTTCTGAATGTGTAAGTAAGTACCCAAACCATTAATAGCTTAAGAGCAACATGAGTCCATTGCAGTACTCCAGAATAATTTACTCATGGCTAACCATGAGAGATGATCAGATGGCATATAGACTCATGATGGTAAACAAATCTGTTTAAGACTGAACTTACATTTGTGTTGTGAGGCTTTGTCATTTATCAAGCCCTGTCAAATACAGTATCTGTCTATCCCTTATAACAGTCCTGGGGAGTAGGTATGATGCACATGAAATAATTTACGCCTAGGGAAATTGGAAGAGAAAAGGTAAATCACACCCCTGAGGTTATACGTAAGTAGACTTGAATTCTGGAGTCAAGCTCTGATATCCTGGCTCCATTACCCATTGCCTCCTAGGTCCAGTTTTCTGTGCGCGGTACCTTAGCAGTTCGCTTGTTCTAAGTGTGGAAATACACATGCACATGAATGTGCACACACACTCAAAGAAAATAAGCACAGATAGTAGAAAATAGATGTCCCTAAAAAATTATGAATTTATTTCACTTTCCATTAGCATTTTTAACAATAGCTTTTCCTAAGATTAGTCATTAACTGAAATTAACTATAGAAATTGTACATAATTAAAATCAGTTTTATTATGGACTAATTCTTAGAAATAAGCAATGTCACTCCCTACCCTCATCGAAGAAGTGCAAAAAAGGACACCAAGCCTGCCCCTACTCCCAGACTACTTTGCCAGGTCCCACACAGACGCCTGTGTTTCTTAGGATTCACACAGGTTCCTTTCCTCTGCTTTTTCAAGGACATCCCTGTCATCAGCATCCTTTCTTCCAGAAAAGAAAAACATTTCTTTTTCGACCTCAAAAGATTATAAATAGTAAGGGTTTAAACCAAGGTAAGAAAAAGACTTGCAGTGGGATAACAATCTGCACTTTGTAGATGTAAATCAATTATCAGGCCAAACTGTGCATCTAATAACTACCAGTAACCTTTCCCTATTCTGATTGTTTTTAATGTATTAGGAGTTTGTACAGGTGTCTTGTTTTAATACCCACTTAGAGAACCATGTAGGGGACATGCTCAGTTTCAAAGTGTTAAATATGCTTGTGGTTACCAGGACTAAATTCCCTTGAAGAAAACCTAAGGGAGAGTTTACTCTTATAAAGTATAAGAAACACTTCAATACAATGAACTTTCGGCATCCTGGTGGGGTCAAAATAGTGTCTTTGTTCATAAAGTGCAAGCTGTTTTCCAATCTGGACTCACTGAATTAAAATATGGCCTTCGATTTTAAAATTTCAATGTCATTTAAGCAGGTGAATATTTAATGCCTGAGGAGCAAGGTTATGAAATGTCAGAACTACTGAGTGAAAGATCTAATTTAAGAGACAGCCAGAGAGTCTGCAATTTAAATATTTAAAGATGATACAGGGAGTACAAAACTGAACACCACTCTAGTCCAAAGATAGCAATTTAAAACTCACGTTTATTCTGAAAGTTCTCAGAACCCTATGAGTGATATAATAAACTGAGACACGCAATCCTGACATTAGTTCAAAGGAGAAGATGGGAAGCAGTTAGAAATAACAAACAAATAAATATTCTAACCAATGGTTCCTAAACTTGTTCTTCACAAGTGATTAGACTGGACAAAAATAAATTTGCCAAAATAACTGGTTCTCAAAAATGGAATAGTTTGAAACATACTATATTCCTTGTAATTAAAAATAATTAAAAATCTATTTCTTTAGCAGCAGCTAAAACTAATAACTTATATTAAACATGCAAAAATGAGTAACACATATACTAAGAGTGAGCTATCAAAAGTTAATCAAAACACAGAATAGGAATGAGAACATCTATGAATAAGAACTGACACTTTATCATACATGTAAAGTTTAATAGCCCAATACATTATTTTGAACAGAAGTCCATCCTAAATGCTTTTGTCCAAAACTATAACTGCTCTCATTTCCCTAATTCATTAATAGAAATATCAGTGACAGTGGACATGAACAGATTAAAGTGGTGAGGTCCATGAAAGAACCTCACAAATGAGGTCCTTTTTTTAAAAATAAGAACATTTGAAAAGTCACCCACTGATAAGATCACCATTGAGCAACTTTTATCACCTGTCAATTACTGACCCAGGACTATAAACATTAAATTTGAAAATTAGATACTTGTCACTTTAGACTTTTTGTTAAAAAGCTTCAATCTCTCCAGCTAAAAGGAGTGGTCAAGGTCAGAGTTGTGCCTATTTAAACTCCAACTTAATTGCTTTTCATATTAAAAAAAAAAAGGCTTGAAGGGTCTGTCTAAAAATGATACTATTACCTCTGGTACAGAGTAGCAAAGGTCTTGTGATAGTATCACAACTACACAGACAGTGGCTATGTTACATCTTCCAGAAGAACTCACTAGTTAATCCCAATTTGGGTCACAGACCTTAAAATTCACCTAAATGGAAGATACCAGATGTACTTTCATCTGCTTCCAAATGCAAAATCCCATCAGGAACAGATCTCAAACACACATCGGGGTGTATACATGTCACAGTCCAAGGTCCAGTCTGCAATAAGGATGTGCACTTTTCACAGTGGGTTCCAAATGAACTTATTAGGGCTGAGAGAACAGTTAAGAAATTAAAGATTAGCTTCAGCAAAGGTATTAGAGCTAAAAGAAACAACCACATCTAAAAGAAAGGCTTATAAAAGGGATTATGGGTTAGAGAAGTTATCTCTGATATTCTAAGATACAGCATTTGAAAAGCTGTATCAGCGGAAAGTACGTAAGGAATCTCAAAAGTTTTACTTAGACTGGATTTGTTGAATGCTTTAAGACAGATTATGATTGCTTTAACTCAAGTGAGAAGCTTAGACACCATAGAATACATTTAATGGTGTTATTCTTCACTCAAAACCCCTCAAGGGCTCCCTAATGCTTTGAGATTAAATTTTGAGCCATTTATGCTCAAGGCACTGTCTACTTTTTCTGTGTGAGAACATAACAACCTTTAGTGGTTTCCCAGGGCTTCATGTTCTCTCACTTACCCATGTTAATATAAGGTTCTACTTCTACTCATACAACTCTCGGTCATTTCACACTTTGTGTGGGCATCACCTAAACCCTAAAGTCGATACTCATCAGTCCTGTCCTCTGTACTCTAATTAGGTACCTATCTGCACCCACACTACATTACATGCATTGTTCTCCTAAATACCAACCCAGATTGTGTTCATCTTACCCTGTGACCGGCTTAAACTCTTGAAATAAATCATATTACCAATGTACTTTGTACACCTTTGTATCCACCACACATTTATTACAAATAAAGATGATATATAGTCATCTAGTAATTTGAATATATTTTTGAACTCTTGCTTAAAAGTTAAGAGAAGCCACTGACCAGGTGTGGTGGCATATACTTAAAATTCTAGCACTCAGGAGGCTGAGACAGGAAGACTGCCAGGAATGAGGCCAGCCTGGGCTACATAGTGAGCTCAAGGCCAGCCTAAACTACATAGTGAGACCCTGTCTCCAAAAAAAAGAGAGAAGTCACAACTGGTATATAATACCAAAACTCATAGGTAATTGCACTTTGTCCAAAAAAACCTGAAAATTCTGTTAAATATTTTAAATACAAATTTTCATCTATCAAACCAGGGATTCAAGTCCCTATAATAAACTCAATCTTCAATAGGATAATGTACTATTATCTAGGTATGGTGATGAGCACCTGTAATTACAAATTCTAAGAAGGCTGAGGAAATAGGATAACAAGTTGGAGGCCAGCTTGGGCAACTCAGTGAGACCTTGTCTTAAAATGAAATAAAAAGGGTTGTGGACATAGCTCAGTAGCAGAGCACTTGCCCTGCATGTGCAGCACCTTGGGTCAATACCGGGTACTGAAAGGGGGAAACGGGATAAAACATTTCAAAGTGGCAAGGGTTTTTATTCAATTTCTTTACACCTATTAAAAAACAGGAATACAGGCACAGAAAGGCAAAGTGACTTGACCAGAACCATACAGAAAAACAGCTACGTGCAGGACTCAGGAGCACTGGCTCTTTGTCAGCATGCTTTCCCTTACACCAGTCGCTGAAATACAGCCTTTGAAATCACTGATATCAAGCAAATGGAGTTACTGAGAGAAGGAGCACATATTCAACGGAGATGCTGGAAGAGACATTGCAAGGAGGTGCAAAGCTTGGTGTTGCCAAATAAAACATTTTCGTATGTATAAATAAGGAACTATGAGGTCTATCAAAATGAGTGATTCAGTTAGAACAGTTAGTGTATTTCTTCTATGAGTAATATGTGATTTACTGAAGAGAAAGCAGCAGAAAGAATAGACTTCATGGAATAATACTCATTTCTCAACTAGAAAAATGTGTATGTTTCTGCATGTAGGGTGGGTTACAAGTCACATAATCACCTAATGATTCAGTATGATTTTCAACGGAAATAATACTGGGGCAATAACTCTGTCAGTTAGTATGTAATTTCACATTAGACACTTCCACTAAATATGCTATGGAGAGATTTAAAGAACAATCTTAGGCTCTAAGCTTCTAGATGCTAGAAACTAATTTTTAAATGTATGCTTATCGTATAGTCCCACTTATCAAATAGGTACTCCAGCACCTAGCAAGTGGACCCATTCTGTAGCTTTGTGCAGGAGCTATTTCTGAAGTACCTCTCAGAATGATTAGAAGTTGTGATATCTGCCCAAACAACTTGGCTTTTTTATGCTTCCTTGGAAACAATATAGGCTACACTGGTTTTATAGAAAAATAGATGTACTCATCCTATTCTTAGAGAGCCATTTTCCAGTAATGGCTTCTTAAGGGTTCTTCTGGGATCCTGAAACTTCATCAGAGCACATCTCTAACAGAAGCCATACTATTAAGATCACTGTTACAATATTATTTCCAAAAATTACTTAAGATGTAATTTCTGTAGTATTTGAATATCTGACAAATGTAAGGTGTTGTCAGTAGAATAAAATGCTGACACAGTCAAAGATTATACATTAGCTAGTATAAGTAAACTGGAGCTGTTTAAAAGTAAAACTCAACTAGTCCTGGCTGGTAACGTGTGGAAAAAGAGAAAGGTTCATGAAGAAAATCTCATGAAGAGTTACAGGGTATATGCAGGGGAGTGCAAGTGGAGAATGACACAGGGGAGGAAGTAGTCTGACAGCAATGTAAGAAAGGACAACAGAACAGTTTGCTCATCATAACCGATGCAAGGAAAATGGTCAAAATCAGTGTAGCAGTCAAAAGCTCACTGAAATACCATCTACACTGTTTCCTTTTTTCTTCCTTTTAGAAGAAAAACTCCTTTACCACATTAGTTCAGATACCCAACTCTCCTCTGATGTACTTACATACACACTAATGAAATCCTATCTGTGTGTACAATATATACTGCACAGGGAAACTTCATCTTGGTACCATTTGCAAACAACTAAAATGAGCCCCAGAGGTCACTACAGATCTTTGCAGAGTAAGACAAGCATTTTCTATGAGGAAATAAATTAAATCTATGCAAAAATCTACCCTTAGAACTTCTCAATAAACTAGATCTTCACTACAGAGGGGTACATGCAAGACAAGGGGATGGGTCTCATGTTTAATCAAGTTTTCTTACTAATAACTCTTGTAGAAGGTTATTACTTTAGGGAGTATGTATAGTGTTCAGATTTAATTTTCTTATAAAACATACATTACATAAAGGTACCTATGCATTACACATGGTCTCTTCCATGTGTAATACTTTTCTTTGTCTGTTTTATAAAACCCTACCACTCTGAGACTATCACAAGAGCCTCCAGACAGCCAGTGACCCATCTACTTCTATTGTACTTTGCCTGCACCTATTTTACTGTGAATAATAGTCCCATAAGTTGCTGTGTCCCTTACTGCTCAGTGACATCAAGGATAAGACTACATCTTGTATTATCCAAATGGTGTTCCTACATTTAGCAAAGCTGACTGCTACACAGTAGACACTGAAATGCTTGCAGAATTAAGCTTCTATTTAACGATTCACAGATATTCTCTGTCCAAGACTGCATAGCCATAATTACATACTCTAAACAAAAACAACCTGCAATTAAATACCTTTTTCTTTTTTAATTTTATATTTGTTCATCCCTGTCCTTTGTAGGGTGAAGGGGGTAGGAAGGAGAGAAAAATGGTACATGATGGACATAAATAACTTCTAAAGCAGTATTGTTATGGTGCCATATAATAATGTAGTAACGGGCTGGGGACGTAGCTCAGCAGCACAGCACTGGCCTTGCAAGTGTGAGATTGTGAGTTTGATTCCTGGTACCAAAAAAAAAAAAAAAAAATGCAGTAAGGAGATAGGACATGAAATCACTTTTACTAAATCTTAAAAAAAATTACCTCATAAACATCTGAAGAAAAATTCCTAACACACAGGATGAATGAAACAAAGGATGAATCTACTGCCACAACAACCTCCCTTAAAATATATTTTAAACCTAAAAATCTGCAGCTCATATCTGTATCATAAGTAAATCATATAATATACAAGACTTCAGTGTTTTGGGCCTGGTTTGATTCAGGTGTCAGGGATTTAATGTCAGTATATATGCAGGCATATATCCACATACATACAAGAAAACCAACTCACTCCAAGATGGTCTGTCTTTAGCAAGCCACAACCAATAGGAGATGGATCCCAGTTTGGGGTGGGGGGTAATAGGAAACATTTTGAACTCCTTGAAATTTAGCCTTCAAATGCGGTAAAAGGGAAATGTGTATAATATACATATCTACCTACATATGATAAAGAGGAAAGGGGGAAGAAGGGATAACAAAAATATTGTAAGCCTTCTCCACAATGCGAAATAAAGTTCTACCTACACACATTCTGTAGACCTGATGTAAACTACACAAGTATAAAAACGTTATTCAATACACAAGGGGATAACCCCTGAAACATTACTGAGTGTTTCATGAATTTAAATCTACCAAAATATTTCTCTCTCAGCATGATTAGATATTAGAGAATAACCACAGGGAAAATTTTTTTTAATGAAGTGATTTGCAAGACTAATAGTCTCGTTCAAACACAATCTTTCATTCTCCAGATATCTATTAGACATCTGAGCTGTATATTCCCCCAAACAGCTTTTGAAAAAAAAAAAAGAATTACTGTATTCCCGCAACACTTTCCATGACAGTTGTATTTTTAAGAAAAACATGATCTTCACAGTACAGAAGAAAGAGACCATATCATTGCTGTTCATAGAACTCCACAGAAATCTGAAGTAGGACAATGATGAAGGCAACAACCACTTTTGTCTTTGTTCTGAGATAAAGTGATCTCCTGCTTCAGATCTGTGGAACGCCTCACATTACTTTGAGAATCTGTACTGAGGCAGTACTTAATTGCACTGAATGATCTGGCACCAAGCCCTTTCCCTGGGTCTGGCTGATAACATCAATAACACCCACTAGCTGTAATTAAACCTCCAAATAGTATCCCCTTTACCACTTGGTAGATCAATGTGCTTTAGTACTCAAAGAACAGAGAACAAAGGTGAGAGGGTTGTTTTTACCTCTCACCTTCAGTCCCTTCACAGTTGACTTTGTGAGCCAGAATAGTTTACAGACAATGCATATTTCACAATTCTCCCAAGACAACACTTAATGGAGAATACTTAAATAGAAAAACAAAACACCACTAAATCCTTGCTTATGACAGTTTCTCAGTAACCTACTTTGCAAATCTGAGCAGTACAAAACATTCTAAGCCTTTTGACAAGGGTATGTACTGTTTTCATGTTGTAAAACTTAGTGGACTGGTCAAAAGGTTTCTAAATTAAGGCTATACGTAGCAAAATTTTCTTAAAAAACATTCATAGTATGCTGTGGATTTTTATGGTAATATAGCAAATCCCACTTATTCATGCCATGCCTAGAAAGCTCAAATATCCAAATACTAACCTAGAGTGAGAAACAGGTGTGGTATGGAGCCTGAGACAATTTTTTACTGAATTATAAAAGCAACTTTTATCATGTAAAGAATCATAACCACGTTGGACTACATAACTCATCCCTTAATCTCTACACTATGAAACACCTATTTTAAATGGATGGCCCCTGAAAAATCATACTGCAAATTTCCTAAATAATTTACGAACAAATTATGTCAATATAATTGTATTTATTGACCTACAAATGCTGTGAAAATTAGCAAGCTGTTTGTGAGATACAGAAAAATGTATTATTTTTTAGGTAAATCAAGCATTATATTCATTAAAATCACATTAATAAATCTTAATCATTCAAGACATTTTCTTATACCCCACAAATGAAAATTCTGTTATTTATATATAGGTATGGTTTGAATCTAGCACCATAGTTCAGCCAAGTATGCATCATTAGGTACACTAAAGAGTAAGTTTTAAGTCACACTTCCACCTCCTTCAGAATTAAGTGTGGTAGCTGTTAAAATATAATTTAGCTGTTCTCACTCTGATCAGCTTTTAAATCTTGGTTGGGACCTAGACATATGCACTATCAACCACTGCACCCACCAATTCTGATGAACATAAAAGTTTTGGGAGTCTATCATGTAAGATGTAAAATTAGGTAAATCGTCAAGCTCTGGGGTTTGTTAGGGTTTCCTGGAGAACTCATAAAAATCATGGACACCAAGCTTTCCTCTGTGTTATCCAAAGTTTCTCAATCAGACAAACTCCTCTGTTGCCTGAAAGCATTTCTAGAGGAGTATAAACCATCAACAAATGCAAAAATGCAGAAATAAAACAATGGCCACAATGCCCATCAAACTTATTTCCAAGAACTGAGACTGTTCGGCTGCACTGGACTGGCGAGTCCAACCCCTGAGCAGCCCTCTGTAAAAAGGCTGCTCTGCCTGCTTCTATAAAATTGAAGGCACTCTCAAATCCTTCCCGGAATCTTTCTATGAATGTGAATGGGGTCATCTGGCTGAAGCAGGCAGGAGAAACAAAAGCTTTTTCTGTATTATCAATTTCCAGGATGAAGAGAATGCTGTTCTCCCTTTTCCCTCCTGTGGCTCACCTAAGGACCATATTTAGAACCCTCATTACCTGAGCAGGAAGGATTAGACTTCTCATTCCTGTTGGGGGAAGCAGCTCTCTTTACACTAACAATCAAAACAATAGAGCAAACAACTAAGAATTTTTTTTCCCAAAAGCCACTTCTTCATAACACAAAATGTTAAAATATTCGATAAAATTTATTAATTCCTCTCCACCCACCTTTCTAAAATACAACTTTAACACAGAAACACGACTCAGAAACAACTATTTCTGATCTTTACCTTCCCTGAATAATAAGCCATGCCTGTAATAACAATAATAAGTGTAATTATTATTGTAATAAGTGTAATCATTATTGTAATCCCAGCACTCAGGAGGCTGAGGCAGGAGGCATGCTGTGAGTTCGAGGCTAGCCTGTGCTACAAAGTTCAAGGCCACCTAAACTGCATAGTGAAGCCTGTCTCAAAAAGACAAAATAATAATAATAAAGAGGGGGAGGAGGAGGAGAAGCAGTGAACACTAGTATTTTCTGTGTCTGAATGTCAAAAGTAACAAGAGCAAGCAAAACACATTCAGAGTAAATGTGTAGACAGTCATCATCTCTAACATTTCACACATGAGAAAGAGCTGTACAGAAAGCAAGAACTGCAGACATCTAGAACTCCCAGCTCCCCTGGACACATTCGAAGCAGCGCTTCACAGAATGGGAGGAGGCTGGCCAGTTCTAGCTTTCCTGCCTTGTTCCTAAATACAGCCCTCTCTGCTTGCCTATAAGTAGCATGCCAAGAAACTTCCAAAATAAAACTTCCACAAATAATTCTAATATAGTACTTGTGGCTGAAAACTGATGCTAATAGCAATGTTAGGAAAATTTGACAGAGGTGAGGATAAAAGAAAATGGACCATCTTCTAATGACTCACTACAAACTTAACCAATTTTATGCACTTTTGTGTTATTTTTAAACTAACATTAAAGTATCAAGAAAAGCATTCTTAATGAGTTGTCTATAAAAGTTGCTACAATAATTCTTTCAGCCTTCTAATTAGATTTAATAAATACTTTACTCTCATATCAGCTAAACATGACCTCTAGACATCAGTTTTCTTTTCAAACTCAAGTATAGTGGTCTCAAAGGCTCAGTATAAAACACAGAAGAGTCCTCCCCGCTTTCACAGGGCAGTTATACCACCTTACCCCCCTAACAGCTCTGGTTCAGAGATTCAAGACACTACAAAGGCCTGAATTAAGGCCCACAAGACAATATTCAGTTTATCTACAGCAGTATCTACAACTTAGTTCTAAGCAACAACAACCAAAAAAAAAAAAAAAAAAATCCTATCAATAACAGGAGGTGAGAAGAAAACAAAATCTACAGCACCAGCCACCACAGCGCCAGCCAGTAGTACTGTGAGCCACATCATTTTGAGCAAGTCCCTTAATGTGCTCTTCATTTCATTTAAATACATTCAATGTATCTGTCTATCAGAAAGTACTGCTAGTTTATGCACAAACAAGTAAAAGATAAAACCCTTACGACACTATTGTGAGTAGTTACAATCAGGAACTAAGGCCTCCTTCCTGGGAAGTCAGCAGGTTCATCTAACCTCTCCCAAGCAAGCTATGACAGAAGAGACTGTACGGCAAATTAACCTAAGACCAACTTTCCAGGTCATAAATGAAACAAAACCCCTACCCTCCCTTCTCCTTATGCAGTAGAAAAATCAAGCAAACAAGGGCCAGCAGTGCCTCTCAAAATATTTCTGTACATGCACATTTATAGAACAAGCATGACAGGTGAAAGGAGGCTACAGTTGAGACAGAAAAGTTTTCAGGCCACTTGCATCAGATTCATTTTACCCTGCCTCATTCTCAGCTTGGGACACAAACCCAAGTGGATCTGAACACATGGTCTACACTTTTCAGTGTCTTCCTCCGAGACACATAAACAGTGTACTTCAGTTACTCATTATTAGAAAACTAATTACTAGAAACCTCCCATTCAAATCTTGCATGTAGTTTCTTCCCTCTGAGTTTTTTTAATAAAGGTCATGGTTAAAGAGCTCAAAATTCTGGTAAATTATAAATGATTAGTTTCAAAGACATCCCCTCCCAAATAAAAGCAGCAAATTTTAAACCCACACAAATATTATATCCATGGTCTTCCCCCTATCTGCACAACCAAATACAAAAAGCAATTACTCTTTAACTTTCATGGAGGTATTTATAAAACCTAACAACCTCTACACTGGTTATAGAAAAGCAGCCGCCAGGATTTTCAGGATCGATGATTGGGTGTAACACCTCCCATGGAGCACTTCTGGGCAGCACTGCTGTGCACCACATTCCCCCTCAGGGAGGTGGGTCCAGTTCACTGCAGAGGCTTTCAGCATCAGCACTGTCTGTGGTCCACAGGAGAGGTGGGCAGAAAAGCCAGCCGGGGACACTGCCACCAGGTAGGGACCCTGGTTTACTCTTCTCTCTTTGTGAGCTGGCTCAGCCTCTGCGCTAGCATCTGTGGAAAGGTATGTCAAGCAATACCTGTTCAAAAATGACAAGCTAATGCCTTTGGCAAATACCTGTCTAACCTCTCATGATGGAAGCAGCAGGAAAGAATACAAGCCTGAAATGAGGACAAACAAGCATGGACCCTACCAGCCACTGGACCCTATCTACGCCACGCTAGGGCAGAAAGAAACCTCTGGGGTTTGTTCTATATGGCACACACAAAGGGCATTAAACAAATACATCGATCAGATAGTTATCTGTCATTTCTCACCTCAGATGAGGAGTGTGTAAACTCTACTCCATACCAAGTTTATGAAGAGCTTCTGATAACTAAAGGTATAATGTGCAAAGTATAATAAACATGTTATTAATTTTTTTAAAAATTACAGTAGTAGCTAAGTTATTAATCCCACTCAAAATACCCCTCTTACAACACTGATCCCATCATTTTGCCACTTTTTCATCAGTAGCTCTCAAAGTCCTCTTTCAGGAGTGCCTTTAATTGTTCAAGACAGCTGTCATGATGTCCTCAATTCAAAGCTTTAGCTTTCATGCTCACGGTGACTTTGGAAAGAGCCACAAGTAGCACAGTGCCAGATCCAGTGAATGAAGATGGTGAGGACACACCGCAGTGTTTTACTCACAAGCCTGCCTTTCTGTTGGGTGGCACTCAGAAGTTCTCATGGTAATTCTTTATCACACTTCAAAAAATATTCATGGAAGAGGACTTCCAGAATGGCTTCCAAAAGTGGCACAAATAATGAAACAGGGCTATTTGATGAGGGGTTATGTTGAGGGGGATTAATGGCAAGGTATCTTTTACTGTAATAAATTTTTAAAATTTAAATATTCATTTTTTTTTTTTTTTTTTGCTCCTTAACTGTTAATACTCAAAACACGGCTCTAGAATATTGCAGACCATGGTTAAAATGAAGTTAGGAAAATATACACCTAGCCTCTATATTTTTTAAAAGGCAAAAGAATCAATTCTTGACCCCACATTCGGTACACATATTTTTTCAATTATCTTCTATTTTGTTATCCAGAGAACCAAGCACGAAAAGTAGCATTTATGAAGCAAACACTTGTCTAGTATCTCCTAAATGCTTAGTAAATTTTAAATCTGTTCTTCAAACTATTACTTCCAAATTTCTCAAATCTACTCAATGTAAAGGTAAACAGTGGTCTACAAACAAGTTCTAAAATGAGGGTATAATTTCTACACTTTGTACCATCACAGAAAATAAACTACACAAACCATAAAACCACCACAATGGACTGAGATGTTCAGAGAGACACGGAGTGTAAATACGAGGTAAATTCCCCTCTCCTGGTGAATATTCAGGTCCAAGCCCACCACTGCTCTGCCCGAAGCTCTGGGGAACCTCACCCACCTAAAGAACAAAATCAAGTCTCCTCTGCAGGGCACCCGCACGCCCCCTCACCCCTCCTTGTTCTCAGGCTTACCACCACACAGACCCTTCATTCTGCTTCCGGATTTAGCAAATTCTATGCAGGTCCCTTAACAGCTGTTTACAGATTTCCATGCCCCACACATACATCAACTCTCAGCATCACGGCAACTGTCTCAAAGCTCTGGGAATGGTGTTGCAGGTGTGCGAGCCTAGTACTTCCCAGCTGGCAAACTTCTGCACGGTTTTATGTACACACCAGCTTCCTCAACCCCTCCTTCCCCAGCATAGGGACCAATTTACACAATGTCTAGATTATTTCCTAATACAATTAAACCTTATAGAACAATTTACAATGATAAATAAAATCAAATCCTCTCAATAGTCCTGTAACAAAAGGAGGGTAAGCAAGAAAACCGTTTCTCAGCACAAATACTACTGTATCTATTACACTTTCTACGGTGATGACAGGAGAAGTTAAAACTGTCACTTCCTCCAAATAAGAGGATTTCATCACTAGACAAATCAGGATGAATACTGAGTCTTTAAAACAAATAGTTACATCTTTTAATATGCAGTTTGGCATAGACCATGATAAATTTCTCCTACAGATGCAGATTATAAACACTGAGTATAAATTATTAGCATAAATTAATAATTAAGTAAATTAATTTTAGGTTAACTACTTCTTACCCCAAATATTTGTGAGTAGATGTGCTTTGGTTCTCAGATATTTTCTGGATTTTGAAATATTTGTATACACATAATAACATATCTTGGGTATAAAACTCAATTCTAATACAAAATTCATTTATTCGTCAGCTATACCTTATATACATACCCCAAAGGTAACCTTAAACAATATTTGTAATAATTTGTGCCCACAGATTTACAATGTGAAATCTTCTGATTGTGGTATTATGGTAACTCAAAAATTTCAAGCTTTGGAGCATTTCAGGTTTCCAATAGTCTGATGAAGGATGCTCAACCTGCAATTTGTTTTACGGATATAAATGGTAAGTTAAATGGTTAAAATATTTGCCCAAGATCACACAGCCAGTGAAATCACATTATCAAGGTAACTTTCAGAGAATAGGATTTGAAGAAATACAGCAGGCCATAAATTAAGGGTATATTTCAGGCTAAGCAGAAGTGTGTAATATTTTATTAATTGAGAAGAGGACAGGCTAGACAGAAAATAGCATAAAGGTATGAATTCAACAAAGAAAGGATTATTAGTTTTACTTAATTGCTTTAAAATGGAACACTTTAAAGGAACAGGTATACCTGTTAACTTTTAATAATCCAATTTTTATAATAGAATTTTTCACATGTGCTTAAAGGGTAGTTTAATTATTTTAATAAAAGAATTTCACATTACTGTACAGCAATTAATACTTTCTAGGTAATTTTTAGCCTAGTCTATGCTTGAACGATTTTTTTAATCTATTTAATCAAAATCAAATTTAAACAGATCTTTATACTATTAGTATTCCCAATCAGAATTTTCTTTTGATAAGTAGAAAAATCTGATTTCTAGATGCAGTAAAGTTCTACTCCTTGAGGGTTTTGTTTGTTTTTGAATTTTCGCAGCACTAGGATCAAACCTATGGTCTCACCAGTGTTGGCCAATTACTATGCTGCCGAGCTACACGCCCAGACCCCAAAACATCTATTCCTTGAGATAAAAGCTTCTATTTTCCTGATAAAACAGCTCTATATTCAAGAAAAATAAAGCTTCTCAGGTCAGTTGTAGAAGAGGGAGAGTCAGGGGAGAGCGGGCAGGCGACAGGCATCATTTCAATTGTGTATGGCATAATCTCCCACTCAGAGTACCGATGGGGGGGGAAGTCTACATGCACTTCTGGAAATGAATGATTTTTTACTTTGTAAAAGCAATGCTTTACTTCTAACCACAAATTTCAATTTGACACCATTAACCTAGACAAAAAGATGAAAGTACTGTTTTTAAACCATACATGTTTTACATACTGTTTAGGTCTTACCAATATTCAAGGGCCCCTAAAAACAAAATGAGTAACAAAGAGTATGAAGACTAACAACAGGCACAACCAGGGATGACCTAAACAGTCCACAAAAGGCAAGCTCCCATGGGGACCAGAGGGCTACTGATGAGAAACACCCTCTACCACCAGCAAACAATTTTTCACACTGCCAGAGATTTGGGGGTGGAGTCCTCTGGATGACAGAACTGTACATAATATACTTTTATACTACTCTCCCTAAATTAACATTTTTTTTCCATGTCAGTATTGGGGACAAGGTGGGCAACATTTAACATATAGAGCTGCCTTTCCTACAGATCAAGGCTGGTTGTGATGTCACTAACAAGATAAGATGTGGACATCTCCCCATTCAGAGAAAAGTAACCATGAGGAAAAGACAGTAACTATATTAAGGTTTTAACCTGTGACTGATAATCTTAAAATACATTAAATAAGCGGTACAACTAGTACTGTTCTACATGAGAACACAGCAAAATTTTTTTTTAATTTCTAAACTACACTTTCTAAAAGTAAAGACTGTCTGAACCACGCTGAACTACAAATGCTAATCTATCATTCAAGAGAAAGTAGGAACCTATTTTGGTTAACACAGTAAGTTTATGAAGATACAGGATAGAAGACAAACTGAACTTTGTGTACCAAATATACAGTATACAAAGAACACACCAATTCAAAAAGGTGTATTTCAGCGGTTCCTAAATAGTAAGTCTTAAACCTTTTGTCACAATCCAGGAAGCCTATTAGATTCCGATCTCTGAATCTCACTTGGACATACTGAAATAGGCACTAAGATCTCAAGTGGGCCTACAATATGTATTTATAACTCACTCCCTTTGTGATTCTGATGCAACTAAATTTGAGAACAACTGCTTTAGGACCTCACGGTGCCTGAAGGACTTCTGCTTCACTGTCTGCAGAAATACTGAATATGATTCATTTATTCAACACACCATTCCAAAAAGAAGTCCAACTAGTCTAATGCTAACTAGGAAACCTCAAGAGAAACTACTAAATCACCTTTCCCAGCATGTGATTCATTGTTTCAATATTCCAGTACCAGAGATTTTACTGGTCTTACTTCGGTTTGTTGTTTAGACACAAACAAGTGCATACTTTATAGAGTACATACTAACATGTCTGTCACTTTGTAAAGTTAAGCATGGTTTCATCAGATTTTTTTTTTTTTTTATGGTACCAGGAATTGTACACAGGACCTTGCATTTGCTAGGCAAGCACTTACGCCATTGAGCTAGCTCCCTGGCCCAAGCATGGTTTCATGGCAAGAGTTCTGTATATGTGTCAGAAGAGAAGGATTTGAGTCACAACTCTGCCTTTGACTACCAGGTATAATATGACCACCCCTAGCTTCATCTTTGGGGCCAAAGAGTAGTGCTTAAGGCTAAATTATGTCTGGGTCCCACTGACCGCAAAACTTCTGTGAATCCTCATGGGTAAAGAACACAGAGTTCAAATAAAAGGGAATTCAACATGAGCTGGAAAAACCAGCATGCCAGATGCTTGAGGTAGGACTTCAAATGAGCTACAGAAGATGGACTTATTACAATTAAACTGAGTGGGAGAAGGTGTTCCAAAAAGTGGGAGTGCCAGAAGTGCGCGCGCACGCGCACGCGCACACACGCGCGCACACACACACACACACACACACACACACACACAGAGGCTGGAACAAGATCTGCTCACAAGTGAAGAACCAGATTTCAGTGGAAAACAGCAATAGCACTGGCATTAAGCCTCCAAAGCTGAGCCAAATGATACAATAAAACAGCAGAGAAATGATAAAATTCTGAATGAAAAGTAACAAGAGGAAAGTGCTGTCTTGCAAAATCAGCCCAGCAATCATCATCAGGATGAATGAGAAGAGGGAAAAGGAGACTAAGCACCCTAGGAATGGACAAGCGATAAGCCCTAGAAAAGCCTGGCTCGGGACCTTGTATTAGGAACAGGAAACCTGTCTAATTGAAAATAAAAGCACAGAAAGAGCAGGCAAAAATGGCGCTATACACTTCTGAAAAATGTCTCTCAAAGAAATATGGGCCAAATTGAGGATACCAGCTGTTATCTGATATTTCCGAAGGAACCAAATGGAGGTGGGGAAAAGCCTGATGCTTACCCATCACCCCCACATGCATGTCAGAAAACCAAAGAAGTAGAAGACGTCACGGTATGGAAACCACAAAGCTTTACTGTCCTTTTCTCCCATGTGCTCAGTCCAAGCAGCTTAGCCCTAGACACAGAAGGCTGGATCACGGAGAGCAGCGGAGGAGCTGTCCCCAGTGGTCTCCCTGGATGCTATGGACATTTCTCCAGGGCTGATCTGTTGTCTCTGCATTTCTACTTTTTTTTTTTTTTTTAAATCTTAGTATAGACAAGATACACAGAAAAAGAATTGATTCACTAAGAACAAAGTAAGATGGTAATTAATGCTAGGGCAGAGAGAACTGTATTTCCTGGGGTAAGGCATCTCAACCATCCATTCCATTTTCCTCTTAGCCACCTCAGGATATCAAAACTGTGACACAGTTGAGATTTCCGGGATTGGTACTAATTTAAATTAGAGAAGGTAAGGGCTACAAATATCTGGTAGGACAGAGAACACATCAAATAGCAAAAAGGTAACTGGATAGATGTTTTTTCCTAAGGTCGTCTGGTGTGTGTATGTGTTTGAGACAGTGTCTCCCTACGCAGTTCAGGCTGATCTTTAGCTCACTTTGTCGCCCAGGCTTGTCTTGAACTCCCAAGGATCCTCCTGCCTCAGCCTCCCTAGGGCTGAGATTACAGGCATATGCCACTATGCCCAGTACTCTGTTATTTAGCAATACTGCTGAAGGGTTTAACTCTTAACACAAAGTATGGAGAGATATGTGGCCAATGAGAAAAAAGCAATTCAAATTGAAAAAAAGGTCAAGAAAATTTATAAATTTTATCATCTTAGATTGAATTAGAATCTAATTTTTCTTCATATTCTGATAACATAGTAACCAGTTCATTTTTGGACTGAAAGGTCAGTCTTTTCATTGGACATTTTCTTGAGGGAAAAACATCCAGAGTTTGTGGATATCATATCAAAGTATATTTGGGAGCCACCACAGTGTTCCCCAGATGAATGAGAGCTGACAGGAATGTTTCTTAAGGGCTAATAAATATAAAAAATGAGATGTCCAAACTACACAGGGCTAACAAAACCACCTGAACTGACAATCCCAAGAGAAGTAATTCTTAAACACAAAGATGACACTGCACTTCCAGATACATGAAAACATGAACAGAAATCTTCTAGACGAGTCTCTAAGCAAGATGGATACCACGGTGGGCATTGACTAACTTTTCCTTACCACTTCGGGGTATACTCTAAACTGGCTTCTTAAATCACCGGCGGAAAATAGGTTACAACTTGAGTCAACTGATAGAAGTTGTCTGGACACTGTTTCGAAAAATCTGTCCGAGCCACATCTAGACTCAATGAGAAAGTGTAATGATTGACTGGCAAACGTCTGCACTGGGCAGGAGAGTAAAGTGATGGTATGGGTACTAACAATTTGCTAAAGGCAACATCCCTTCTGTTTTCTAAAGGGAAAGAAATCTATGTTGTGATATGGATTGATTTCCTACACAGAGAGAAGCCACATAAGAATTTTAAAAATAAAAAAAAGCAGAAAGCTTTCACAAAATCATTTGCTGTATGTCTTAAAAAGAAAAACATTAACAGGAAAAATGACCTGTGTCTCTTCTAAGCTTTCTAGTTAATCTCCGCAAAGTACTATAAGCTGAATCTACTAGAACAAAATCGAAACACAGCCCAACCATGAAATTCTGTTTTCACCTATTTTTGCATGGGCTATGAGTTAAGAATGTAAAATGTAAAAAAAAAAAAATCTATCTAAACAGGAAAGGAGGTTGTTTTGTAAAACACAAATATTATAAAAAATTCATATTTCAGTGTCCCCAAATCATTTAATTGGCTCACAATGACATCTATTCATTTATGCAGTAGCTACAGCCAGTTCTACACTGCGAGGTCTGAGATGAGAACTTGTGATAGAGACTTTATTGGCTTGCAAAATATCATAATTGCTAACTTGCCAATTTTAGAACAAGTCTATAATCCCTGTTTAAGATCCTTAAAGTTATAGAGCAAATAATTTGCTATAAGGGAAAGAGGTTTAATTCAAAGCCTTCTTAAAATATTTACTGAAGAACATTACTGCTCTGTTGCCCTGTTGATACAAGACTGCACATACTAATCATGAATAATTTCCCCCAAAATACAAAAACATTACACTGAATCTTTCACAAGAGTATTTATATGGGCCCAAATGCAGATAGGAAAACCTATAAATAAATCTTAATTTTTTTAACTTTTGTTATACAAATAGATTTTTAAAATTTCTGAACATACTTTTATTGTTTTGGTTTGAAGTCTCAATCCATTCAGTGTGTTGATAGCTTTCTCTGCATCCTTGGGGTCAATGTAGTTCACAAAGCCATATCCCAAGCTCTGCCCTGATGAAAGGTAAGGGGGAAAAGGCACACATTAGTTCTACACCACTGACAGACACACACTTCCACTTTGGTACAAAGTCTTGTTAATAACACCAGCATATTTTCTCAATAGAAATTCATTAGTTTTTCCAGAAATGCTCATGGAGTCTTTTTTTCACTCTCCTCCGTACTACATTTGCATGTTGAAGCATCCATTAGAACTCACTAAGCAGTGCTGCTTAACACACATCTCTGGAGTGTTCTCTCACACATGGTCTGCCTGTAGGCTTCAAGAACAAGGTGCAAATCTCTGCTCAGCTACCAATAGGGCTTAAGACGCAAGGCTTTTTGAGGTTGTTTACTTACCCATAAAATGTGAAGATAGCAAACATTAACCAAGAATCTGTCCATGTTATGTTAAGATGTGTACAGCCTTGTAATTATTTTAAATCAAAAATGGTAAATAAATAAATAAAATCATGTATCTACAGTGACGTGCCACAAAATATTTCAGTCAGGACATACCATGTATACGCTAGATAAGATTCTAATTTAGTTAAGAAATTTTCCTCTCTCAATCACAGAGTAGCCATGGTAATGTTGCACTGTAAACTCATGTGTTTGTGGTTGATGCTGTAAACAAATCTACTGCACTGCTAGTCACACAGAAGTACGGCTCACACTTATGAGCAGTGTATAACATCAGATAATAATAAATGGCTAGGTTACTGTTTGTGTATTTTCTTACTATACTTTTTATCATTATTTTAGAGTGTACTCTTATGTATTAAAAAGAAAGTTCCTACATACAGGATGCTGGCAACAGCAGGACACACATCTCATGTGGTCAAGTCATACGACCAATCTATGCCACCTAGGCTTGTGTAAGGATGCATCTATGATGTTCATTTGATGAAGAAATTGAGCAATGCTGCATCTCTCAGAAGTTTCCCTTTTCCTTAGGTGATATGTGACTCTGTGTATATTTACCTCTACACTGACCTTAATGAATGATGGCTTAAATAAACCCAATCAAATTCTCTCCAGTGATTTTTATGATCTAGATTAGGAAGACAGAAAAAGACAAACACAAAAGGATTTATGGTGGGGACATTCCAACTAATGAGAACTTATGAGAAAAGAAAAACCAAACTAACAAGGTTGCGAGCGCTGGTACACGCCTGTAATTTCAGCACCCCTGAAACTGAGTTAGGGTTACCCATCTGGCAAGACCCTGCCACAAACTATAAAATGGAAGGAAGGGAGGAAGGAGGGAGGAAGGCAGGCAGGCAGGCCAGCAGGAAGAAAGAAAAGCAGAAAGACGTACAGGAAGGCAAAGGGAAAGCAAGCAGACTGCAGATGTAGCTCAGTGTGAAGGTTCTTGGGTCAATCCCCACTAAAAAAAAGAAGGCGGGGGGACAGGGAAGGGTCAAAGGGTAGGAGCGGGGGGAAAAAGAAAGGGAAGTGAGAGAGAGGGAGAGGCAGAGGGGACCTGAGGTTTTGAGAAAGAATTGCTTCAAAACAAATCTTGGTTGTCTCTTTCCCCAACCATCTGAGCCTCTGGCTCAGTGATGCTCCAATGCTCAAAAAAATGGAGAGATTAGTAGGCAGCTGCAATCAATGAAACACATAAAAGCACAGTTACCAGCCAAGATCTAAACTTATAAACTAAGTGAAAGTTTTTCAATGTGAAAAGACGCGAGACATACAGGTGACAACAATGAGCACACAGGTTAGACAACTGACAAAATTCTGAAAAGTGAAAATGTTCCATAAATAACATTTTATACCATGCTTATACGGAAGTGAGGGGTTTATTCTTGATGTGGGAGCCTTGGTCCTAGTGATTCTGAATATTTAGAACAGCCACTGTGGTTATTTAAAGCATGGTTCCTTGATAGCACTGAAATGAAGAATAAATACATACCTAATAAGCATGATAATTATGACCAGACTTTGAGAATCATGATCAAGATTTGGCATAATGATTGCTAAGATATTCCCTCTTCCCAAAACCTATTTTTTACTTTTCTAAAAAGACTAAGGAGAGCTGGGGTATACCTAAGTAGTACAGAGCTTGCCTAGCAGGTACAAGGCCCTGGACGTGCACACGTGCACACAGGCACACATACACCCACCAAAAGATTTAGTAAAAAGAACTAAAAACTAAATGAGCTCATTATTTTGTCCTCAAAAATTCAGAGGCTTTATTTTATTCACAGTTCTACAAAAACATTGCATTGCATGTCCCACCGTTGTTTCCAACCATTCAGCTGTTTACCAGCTCAACACACTTTATTGTGTGTCTACTGTGTACAGAATGCCCTTTTATCAAATGTGCTGCAGTTCAACTGTCAATGAGCGATATTCAAATTGGCAGAACTTAACAAGTCTGTTCAAGGAACCAGTATATGACAGAAAGAAACAGGCTTTGGAAATGAAACATACATGAGTTCCAAACCTGACTCTGCTATTTACCAATTGTGTGACTTTGAAGGAGTTATTTAAACTTTCTGAACCACAGCTTCCTCATCACTAAAATATGGATAGTAACTGTTACCCAGCAAGGTTTCTGGGCAATAACAATACTCATTATTCATGGAAAGGATCACACTAATGAAAAGATTACATGAAGAAAAATAACATGTCTACTACATGTTAAGCATTTTTAGTATATTCATTTAAAATTAAATCAGGAAGACTGTCTTAGTCACTTTCCCACCACTGGAACACAATCTTTGATGCCCTCAATTTAAAGGAGAGGTTTATTTCAGCTAAAGGTTTCTCTGAGGGTACAGTCTATAAGTGGATAGCTTCAAGGCAGAAAGGCCATGTTGGGCAGATATAATGGAAGCAAAGGGGCTCCCACACGTCAGCCTGGAAGCAGACGACAAAGGAGGAGCTGGGGACAAGACACACCCTTTCCGGTCACACCCGCTGCTCCAAACAGCTTCCACCTCCTAACGCACATTCGTCTACTGAATCTTCAATGGGTCAGGCTGCTGGTGAGTATAGTGCTCCCGAAAATCCACTCACCTCACAAGCAAATGCCACTGTAAGGGGACATTTTATATCTACACCATAATATTGCACCCAGCCCCCAAAATTTCATGTCCATTTCATCTCACTATATAAAAAGTAAGAATCTCCAATATCTTAATGGTTCCCACATTGCTGAAAAGTCCAACTCCAAAGACCCCTTCAAGACACAAAGTAAACTTTCAGCTGTGAGTGCCTGTAAAAGAACAAAAAGGAAGCTAATACTTCTAACACAATTGCACAGGGTAAACATTCTCATTCAAAAAGGGAAAAGTAGGGGGATCAAAAGGCAAACACTAAATCTTGTCGTCCCATGCCTAGTACATGGGGAAAGTTGTGGCAAAATGTAAACTCCAAAGGGCTTGCATGGCCCAACCCCTATGGCATTGCAGGATGCAGTCAACAAGAACTTGCTCTTGGGCTGGCTCTGCTCACTGCCTGAGCTTTCCTCCACAGACAATCCAGATTCCTGGCATTTCCAAGTTTCTCCACCTTCACAGTTTCATGCATTGCCCTCCCAGTAGCACAGTGCCTGGCCTTCCAAGACTCCTTCTGAAATCTGGATAGAAGTCTATATAACCCTATAAATTGTACATTCTTTATGTCTGTAAAACCAACCTGTACAACACCAAGGTCTGATGTCAGGTCAAGGAGTAGCCAGGCTTCTTGGCTCATGCTTGCAGAGGCCTCTGAGCACCTGAATGGTTGATTACTGTAAAAGGAGTCACTAGGAACCAATTCCCTAGGTGGTCCTTCTCTGGCCCTTCTCCAGTTGAAGGGCCAGAAAAGTTTTAAAACATTAAAACTTCTCTAGAGCCTGTGAAAAAGGAAGCCTTACTGATGCCTGAGATGCTATCAAGTCACCTTTTGTAACGATGATGCAAAGTTCTTGACTGACTTCCTTTCACTGCCTATCTTTTCAGCAACCATACTCTTCATGGCCCCAACTTTGCTGGCTGAAACAACAAGCTTTCTACATTTGCTTTTGCTATTCGTTGTCACTCTAGATCTGGATAAAAGAACCTGCAGTATCCATGCCAAACCCTAAATGCTGGGCTGTTATGGAATTTCCTCTGCTAGACTGGTTATTTTACTGTTCTTCATCTGCCCAGTCTCAGAACATGGGCAAATTGGAGACAAATTCTTTGAGGATGTAACACACATGCCTTTTCATCTAACTGCCAATGTAGTCTTTGCTCCCAAATGAAACTTCCTGGGCCTGAATCTTACCATCTACATTCCTACTAGCATTCTGGTGCTCTGAACATCAGTCTGAATCTCCAGTCAATCTCTACTTGCTCTGCTTACAGTATTCAAAGGCATCTCTAACCAGCATCTCTAAACCTTTCCAAACTCCTCTAAATCAACCATAAAGGCATCTTTACATGATCAAGTATAGTCACAGTAATAGCCCCACTTCTGATACCAAAATTGGTCCAAATCATTTTCCCATTGCTGGGAAAAAATACCTGATGCCTACAATTTTGAGAAGAGATTTATTATAGCTCAAAATATTTTGGCGGCTTCAGTCTATAATTATCTAGGTCCAAGGTATAAAACAGCAATGAGGAAAGGTCTAGGAAAGGAAAGATGCTTATGCATCATTGCAGTCTGGAACCAGAGAGAGATAGCAGGAGCCAGAGACCAGAACATACCTTCCAGAATGTGCTCCCAGGGACCCACCTCCAGCAAGGCTCCACCCCTTACAGCACATTCAGCTGCTGAATTTATGTATGGATAAATCCACTGACGACTACAGCACTGCCACAATCCAGTTACCTTCAAACTATTAAGACTTGGGGGCATATTTTAGACCAAAAACCATGAAAAGATGCTATATACTGGGAAAATAAAAAATACCAAATATCATATTGTATGGTTTTTTCACAGTTATTCAATACAAAATTAATTAGATTATTAAGTATACCATCACAAATAGTCCAATTCACCTTTCTACTGGCACTAACTTGGCAGTCATGTTTTACCAGCTTTTAATCACAGTACAACTCAACCTCAGGTACATATAGGAATCCTGAAACCTACATTCAATAACTGATTTTTTACTGGTCCCCTGTAAAGCACAGATAACAGCTTTTTCAATTCCTGGTGTCACACATGTACACTCGGGTTGAGGAATCATTATTTTAATGGCAGAGATAATCCAAGGCTAGAATGGGGTTCTAAGGAACCAAGAAGGACCAAATGCTAATGATGGTCCGGGCATGTGAAGCAATTCTAGGGGAAAACTATCTCTTAGAGTCACATTTTAAAGATGCAAGTCATGATAAAAGTATATGGTGACAGTTTAAATTTTTCAAAAGTTCATTACAGTAAAACATACATTGCCATTCATCTCCCTCAAAATTCCCCTCTCCCCGTGTGCTTCACACACACTTATCCCATCTAATACCACTCTTGGAATTACTTCTAGAAGTCCTCTTTTGGGTGTATCTTTATGAAGAAAATCAAAAATATGTTGCTGACTGCAAGCCAATGGCAAGGCAGGCTGATGAAAACATCATGGTAAGTCCTCACCTACCTTATTCACTGGATCTGGCAATACATAACTTGTGGCTCATTTGCAAATTCAAAATGACCATTTGAAAGGTAAATGTTTTGAACTGACTCAGGACATGAAGGCTGCTACTAATACAAATAAAGACACCTACAAAAGATGACTTCCAGGACTGCAGCAGAAAGTTGCAAGCAAAGTGGGCTTAGAAACACAAGTGTATTCAAAGTTAAGGGGAGAATTTTGTTGTGTTTTTAAGACAGGTCTTGCTGTCTTAAAAGTAAGCAGTTTAGGCTGTTCTTGAATTCACTATGTAGCTCATGCTGGCCTCAAACTCATGGCAATCCTTCTGCCCCAGT
Source organism: Dinomys branickii (assembly GCA_004027595.1). Taxonomy (NCBI): domain Eukaryota; kingdom Metazoa; phylum Chordata; class Mammalia; order Rodentia; family Dinomyidae; genus Dinomys; species Dinomys branickii. The sequence continues at coordinate 94,456 of PVLD010000709.1, forward strand.
CTCCCAAGTGCTGGAATTTCAGGTGTGCACTACCATAGCCAGCTAACAGGGAGTATTTTGAGGAAGATTATTGGTGATGTGTCTTTTACAGTAATAAAAATAGTTTTCACTTAAACATTCACAGTATTTTCAATCACATCACTTACATAAATAAATTTCTTTTTTCTAAAACCTCTGTGTTACCTGTTACTTTAATACATACTTACTCTGTAGGTCCCGCTGAAGTCAGCCTAGGCATAGGTATTCATGCTGGATTCACCAGGTAAAGAGCCTAGTTTGCTTAGTTGCCTCCCAGGCCAGTCTTCGAGTTCCCATTCCCAGTCATCTATAGGAACTCAAATGTTTGCTAAATGGCTCAATAAAAAGCTGAATGATGCTATTTATTTAACCAAAAGTCTTATAAACAGCACTATCCACTGAATGTTTAATTACTGAGTTGGATCAAAGACTCAATCAAATTTCTACACTTACAAATTGATCGTTATACTCAAATATTTGTCTATGTATAACCTCACCATGTGAAGTTTCAAATTTGACCAGTGACACTGTTAGGAAGAATAGCAGCCATCAATTAACTGTAACTGATAGAAAAAACTCTACTGTTCTCCTAAGGGGAAAAGAAAGCATGGAAACATGTACTCTTAAATCTGTTGATATATTAAGTTTAAATGTTCTATTAATGCAATGAAGTTAGGAACTACAGATTTTCATTGTGCAGTGAGTTAGTAAATATATAAAGGCACCACAAATAAATACTACTGTTCTTATTCTCGCTTTCCAACTTCATAGTAATGTACAATTCAGTTGTGACCTCATATTAATCATGTTTGACAGATTCTTTTCCTAAAAGTAGAATGAATATCTGAAGTTTGGCCACATCAGTCAGCTCCTATAAACCACAAATGAAGGTATGAAGTAGTGAAGTCAGGCCTTGGATCCTGCACTCTCCAGTGCTGTGCTTCTTCTCTACTGAATTCACAACTAGTTTACACCCAAATTGAGACTACTTTCAATATGCCTGAAATATATAATGTCACTAGGCCTTTTCTGACAGTTTTATCACAAAAAATATTTCTTGGTGGCCCACTATTCCAAGTTTCTACACATTAAATGGAAGTACCAGTTTCACTGTCTATGAATTTCTGTGTGGTTATTCATTCTTTTGCCAAAATAAATTGCACCTTATTTATATGGCACATATATCTGGTTATAAATGAGTGCAGATTTTTAAAAAATAAAAGCAGTAGCAAATAAAATACCAAGAAAAAAGGCTTAGCCAGGATCCACACTCTTCTAGTTCATCAGTTGCCCACCATCATGTGGCACTAGGGAAGGTTTGGATGCCAAGCCTCATTTATCCACATAAGCTAGATCTATTTTTCAAGCCACTCTGAATTTAGCTTGTGCATATTGATAATCCCAAAAGTCAACAATCACCTCTTTAAAAAATTTTATAAAGCACTACATTTAAATTCCAAGTATAACCATCATAGAAACCAACACAATAGAAAGAAAATTCTGAGCAAAGTGACAAAACTAAAGCTCCTCAATAAAAAAACCTCTAAGAAAAATAAATCTTGTCATTAGAAGTCAAAAAATTATCCCTGCTAACTGAACATCAAAAAACAGAGTCTATACCACTTGTCCTCAGATGTCCTCACCAAGTAAGTGTGGGCACATGCACTTAAGGAGTTAAAAATCATTAACCACATCGTGTAACAGCCATAGCAGGGACTCTGGAATTTCTTTTAAAGAGGAAGCTATCTGAACAGTTACACCACCTGAGACTTTCACACGGTACCAACATCTTCAGGTTAACACTACACTTCGGCACACATATTCCATGTACACTGCGAGTTGGATGTCTTTTGCTTTGTATCCTTCTATTTAATGTAACATATTTGCCACAAAAAAGGAGCCCTTCTTCACACGAGATAGAAAAATCATTTATAAAATGTCCCTGACACAAGAAATACAGTTATGAACAAGCTACTCAGAACCATGGTCAAGTGATTTACAGCACAGAGCTGAAACACTCCATGGGCTCTGAATGGAACCAAGGATCATTGAGAGCCACACGGGGGTCAGAGCAGGAAAAGCAAAGCAGGAGGAGAATCCATTTAGTGACAAAGTGCTACTGTGGGAAACACAGTAAATGCCAATTTATCCCAAACTGTGCGTAATTCAAAGCATCAGCCATTCCCTTGCCAGCTACGTTGCTTTCAATAACATACTTTAATTAAAAATTTAATTGCATATTTTAATTAAAAACACACAATCTCCTGGACCTGTTTCATTCAAAGGTCACTTTATTTAGTCTTTCCTATTTGAAATTACTACCAATGTTCAGAATATCAAATTACCTCCTCAGGTCTAACACTAAAGGCAACAAACTGCCATAATTCTTGATTATAAACCCAGCACATTAATTTAATTTTATCCAACCAATATTAAATGAGACCCTCACAACATGAAGTCATGGGAAAAGAAGAGCCATCCCATGTATTTCTCACCTATAATAAGCATGATTATGGAAAGGTAGCTACTTACTAGGCTCCGAGGATGCAAACAAAACAGGACAGGCAAAGTTCTTCATAAAGCAGATGCTCTGGGAGAGGAAGGCACGTGAACAAACTCCACAGTGTAATAGAAAAAATAAGAACTGAAGAGAAGTGGGTAAAAGTGAGAGTAGAGGGAAGCACCAAGCAGCTGTTTAAATGTAGTGGCCAGAGCGGCCTTCATCTCCATGTGACATCTGCTCCCCCACCCGAGCAACAACTCATAGACTAAACAGTGAGATGTGCAAGTAAATTTATGCTGAAGTTCCACTGGAGAGGTACTAACATCCTACCAGTTCCATCAGTTTAATCTGCCTCTCCTTTACCATTAGCATCACATATTACTTTCACTTGGATTACTGTTATATTTTCCTAACCAAACGAATCAATCACCCCTGGACTCCGGGTGACTCCAAACCCAGCCTCCTGCTACAGTGCTGTGGGGGTAGTCAGACCATATTCTGGTGTCCATGGTCATCTTTAGCGTGTTGCTTACTTTATTCTGGCTCCGTTTCCACTACTTCTATACATACACCTTCCAATGCACCTTTCATTTCCCAGGGCCTGTAACACACATCCAGAATTGGCCAACGTGCACTTGTCCTCTGAGACCATGTCAAAGCGCAGCTTCCTCTGCTCCGTATGTACACTACTTAACGCTCCTTGCTAGTCCTCCCCCAACCCCTTATACTGTACCTCTATCCTACTATATGTGAGTAGCAGGATATCCAGTCAGTCTGGAACACCTCCATCCCACTAAACTGAACAAGAACAAGACAATTTTAGTACCTAACAAAGAAAGCCCAGAACATATTTTTAAGTAAATGTCTACAGAACAAATTACAAACAAATGAAGAAATAGCAGCGTTTGCCTTCTAGGAGCTTACAATTTGAAGAGAGAGCTGCCCTTTTAAACACTCTCCCTCCATTATACCAGACCCCTGAATCATACTAGATGGGTTACAGAGCATGTGGAGACAAGATGCTCAGATGCTATACTGCTCTATCAGTGATATGAGCTTTTTAAAAAAAAATAGTTCAAGTAAAAATTTTCATATAAAAATTTTCTATAACCACCGTTAAAATGAAATCCCAATTTTAAAAAATGTCATCTAGAGTAATTTGATAGATTTACATAAATCTGTTTCACAAATCTGTAAGTATGAATTATGGGATGTCAGCATATAATTTTGTTGAAAGTGCTTTTTCACTAATATAATTAAGTCTGCCGAGACTATTCATGTAAAAGTCAAATAAAATGCAGAGTGAATTCTGTAAAAACCTGGTAGTTGAATCAACAATAAAAGGTGACTACACTGATTGATGTGTATCTATTATTTCATTTACAGCAGTAGTAATGTTTTATGAAATAAAAAATAAAAGCAGCATGGATCCTTTTTAAACCTCACAGTTAACAGAACAGTTTATCTAGGCTCTCTCTGTCAAGCAAGATTCCTGCAACTGGAAGCCTAATGGTGCAATACTTGGGGAAAGAGTGAAAAGATTTGCTGTCTCCAAACACGGTCCCTGCGGATCACTGCATACACATACAAAAATGGGTTGGGGGATATCAAATTATTTGATTTAGGAAATAGTTTTGATTTTTAAGGGGGAAAATTTTTGTTTTTACTAAAAATCCTGTTTCTTCATTGTAACACCCTTCTTTCCTCCCCCAAAACACACAATAAAGTTGCAAATGTTGTCTTTCTTCAGATGGACTTTCTGTTCTTGGGCACCCATTCTGCATATCTGTTCAGACAGGCTGTGCACTGCTACTCTGGCACCAGAGCCGTGTGCTCCAAAGTTTTCTTAATACTGTTTCTAAGATCTGATATATGGCAAAACCATGTGGATACTGCACAGCAGTGGAAAGATTTGAGAGCATTTCAAAAGAACAGAGGGATGCAGTCCTCTGTAATCACACTTCTCTTCAAATTTTAGTTCCTAACTTACCCAAGTCCCCTCAAATGCACTGTGCCAGATGCAGCAGGTCCTCCCATGTACATGTTCAATTCACTCAGGTCACATTAACTAGTTCCTCCTTGTTGCCCCCCAGTGAGTAAGATCAAATGGAAGGCAGAGAGCTGGTGAGACCATATTACTACAGTCCAAGCTGGGTTCTCTGAAGGCTCAAAGCATTTTTAAGCAACTTCCCAAAGGACATTACCACGGATTATCACAAGGATAAAGAATTCAACCTAGATGCTTATGTAATACAGAAAACAGATGGCTCACAAGAAGATTCGTCCTTCCACGCAAATGCTAATAAAGCTAGCCTGAGACTGAAACAACCTAATAGTTTTAAAGTTTGTAGAACTTCAGATATATGGAGATAATACAGAAAAGTTTAAATTGCAACTTTTCTGCTGCAATCGAGGTTGTAAATAGTGACCACTTGGTAAATATTACCTAAGCAACCTAATTCTAAAGGGGACACTTAATGTCCTCCACACCAGGGCATTCTCCTTTCAAGCTAATTTTAATGGCCATATCTGTCCCCTGATTATGCAACTGGTAAAAAGCTCTATTTTCCTACAGTTCTACTCCTAGCAATTATGAACTTGCTGGCAATGCAACATGACCTGGCTTAAGTTGGTGAAAATGTGGGTTCTTAACACATCACATTTCTAGACATTAAGAACTCCTACACAATTCAGTCTTAGGCTACAGAGAAGAGAAAGAGAATACTAAATTCTCCAAATTCTCCCAGTACTTTGCTGGGTACTAGGATGTCCTACATCTAAAACCAAGAAGATAAAGAAAAATTACTTCTATCTGAAGTGAGAAGAATGCCCATTTCTCTAGTATACACATCTTCAGATCAGGTTCTATGCCTTGAAAGAGAGATGTGGCATAGCATCTCAGCATCATAATGAAAACAAAAGTTCTCATCATTTATTGATTTAGGAAGTTGTTCATAAAGAAGGATCAGCAGCTGTACAACTTCAAACAGTGAGGCTGCCACAGTGATGCGAGCAAAAGCCAAAAAGCCAGGAGGCAGCAGGAAAGTCAGACCCTATAGTTCAAACTTAGGTTATTAACAACTTAGAGTTAATGCACAATCTAATTTCAGTTAAAGATTTGAATCCAGTACAATATTCCCATATTCCCATTTCTTTGTTATTTACAATTAATTCATTGCAAGAGCCCCTCCTCCAAAATACACACACACACACACACACACACACACACACTTACTTGTATTATCCATTTTACCTTAGTAAATATCATTTAGGACAAGGGCAAAACCGTATTCCTCAAAATAGTACTGTGTGCAAGAAGGAAAAGCTGTTACTGGCTGCGGTAATTTAAAAGGGCATCTGCTGTTGCCTGCACTATAGCTGCTGGCGTCAGTCTTCATATGGGTACATACACAGGCAATAATATAGCATTTTAAATGTGTTTTTCTTTCTCTCTGTGAGAGATAATTTTTTATTCAGATACTGTAAGAAAAAAGTTTAAAAGACCTATAAAGTTAGTATGTTTTTTGAAAATATGTCAAAGAACATTCACACCTATGGGATGTCTGTTTTATCCCAAAGAATGGGAAACATTAGATTATACAAACCCCACTAGAGCCACATGATAAAATATTGTTAGATATAACACTTACTTTAATACTGACTTTTTAAATGGCTCTTTCTCATCCAAAAGTTAAAGGTTCTCCACTCAAGTTTTCCAATGTGAAGGACACTAAGTTTGTGGAGAAAACCCATTGTCAAAACCCTGTAAATCTTTCTCTCTAGCTGCCTAGAAGCAGTTTTGCTACCTAATACTGTGATCAAGCCCCTTAACATCATCATATAGTCACATAGTTTGCTTCATATTTAATTCTCGCAAGGAAGCTCTATCTGCACCCATTTTACAGATATAAATCTAGAGGTCCTGAGGGGCCAGTTAACTTGCTATGAGGCACACAGATACCTGGAAAATGGCACTACAGTTTCAAAGTCAGAACTGACCTTTCCAAACTTGGGTCTTTCCAATGTATACTTCATAACCTTTGGTCAAGCTTAGAAATTACTTTAACGCAGAATCCTGTGCATCAAAAAATCCAAACTTTCCAACCAGAACACTTACCTCTACACCTGCATTTTATTTTTTTTCTTATTCATGCACTCAACTGAATGCAACTTCACAGTTCTTTCTTAATCCATCCAAAAGGCCAAGTATAAAAGAAAAAAAAAAAAAAAACAGAAAAGGAATAGCATCCTGCAGGTGCACAAACCACTAAACCTTCAGATCCATCATTACAAAGCAGATAGATGAGTGCTATCTACATTATAACGAGATTCATTTAACACGGGCCTTGATTTACTTACTCCTCTTCCGGGGACTCTGAATGCAGTTCTTATGGCTAAAGCCAAACATGTTTGCTAACACCAAAACTGTCTCCCACACAAAATACTTTTCTCCTCAGCAGACTGCATTAAAGTGCTTTCATACCCACAGCAAGGTTTCCAGGCTGTAGAAAAGGACGTGGGATCAATCCTCCATGGCCTCTACCCTCTAAGGGGATCAAAAATGCAAAGCCCCACAGTAAACAAGGAGACAAGGCACATGGTAAACAAGGCACCTAATGAACTTAGAACAAGTAAGGTTAACCACTGAAATTTCATACTTAACTGTAATCAAATTACAAAAAAACAAGTCTTCAGCGTGTCACAACCAAGGAGATGGCATTTAGGCATTTCTTCACCAAGAAGTTAAGGAAACGGACAGGCGAGAAGGACCCTGTGGAGCAGTACCAAATGAAATGGCTAGATCAGTGGCACACTGGACACTAAGTCATCTTTGGAGAAAAAAGTGAGCTACCTCCTGTCTTAGCCACTTTCCTCAGCACTGGGACACGACACTCACTACTAACAATTTACAGGAGCAGAGGTTTACTCTGGCTCACAGCTTCTGAGATCTCGGTCCTGTCACTGCCAGCCATCTCCAGGGGAGGAACAGCAGGGCAGAAGAGTCTGAAGGAAAAAAGCTGCTCATATCACAGCAGCCAAGAAGCAGAGAGAGAAAGGGGAAGCAATGGAGAGAGAAAGGCCTTCCAAGGTCATGGGGCTGCCTCTAACCTGTCCCTACCTCCTAAAATCACACCCAGCTGCTGAATGAGTGGATGAGTCCATGATGAGTCCATGTTCCCTCATCCTAGTGATCCAATCACCTTCCAAGAAGCCCTGCCCCTGAGCATGAGCTTTGGGAGGGTATCACAGACCTAAGCTGTAACCATCTTGACAGTAGGGACATACATGTAAAGGTTTATAATGGGCAGCCTGTAGAATGCTCTAAGCAGCAAGGCAGTGAGAAGAAACAGAGACTTAAGGACACTAATTCTGGTGATCTGAAACAATCACTAAAGAGATACAGATCTAGAATCAAAGGAAACTAAGAAAAAAAGATTAGAAGATAAAAACCTACAACCTCTTTCAAAAGTCTCTACCAACTGCCCTAATCTTAAATGGCTTACCTCTTTTCCAGATAAATCTAGCCCAAGTCTTCCAACCAGCGACACATGTTCAAGCTACATATCTCTGCCAAATACACACCAAGCTCATAATGAGCATAACTGGCTCAAATAATACAAACTCTTTTCCCCCAAAATTGAACTTCTGGACCAAGTATCTTTTCCTTCAGTGCACTTTCCAAAATAAGGACCAAGATCAAAATCTAAGAAAACCTCTTGTCCTCAGGAGGATCTGTACTTCACTGGCATGATAAGTTTTTACTTCATAGGAATAAAGACAGGGGAAACTATCTTTGAACTATAGTTAATATCCAGAGATTAATACAGTATAGCAGCCTGACAGATGTTCACTAATTATGCACCTGACAGGTATGGCTAACCCCAAGTCCAGAAAGTAAAACCCAAGATGAATGCCTCAGGGAAGACTTAAAATTTTCTGAGGTCTTCTTTATTAAACTTTAAAATTATATGGCCCTGAATGTCTCCTGTCCCAATGTGCCATGAAGCATGTAAGTGGACAAAAACTATTAGTAGCTGTTGTAAGTGAGCAGAAAACTACTATATATGATAAGCCTTAATTTAACTTCTTGTATGGGAATCACAAGCTTATACAAGACTTCTAAATGCATGAATATATTTAAGGCCATTATGTATAATCCAAAGGCCTCAAGCTAAATAAAAGCTAAGAAAGGGAAGGAGACTGAGTCATTATAGAAGGAAAAATGCATAGTATCACATGATCAGAAATTTTAATAAAGTAGAAACATATTTCACCTTAAAGTGACTGCTACAAAGTGATACATACAGGACTTTTACTTGGGGACAAATTGCAACTTTAGCTCCTTTTATTTCAAAAAGAAAAGAGCAGAATTAAGTTAATGGTATTTTTAGCAAAGATGAAGTAAATTTCCAAAGGATAAGCACTGTCCCCATCTGACACAGAGATTTAGGTATACATAAATGATTTTCTTTCTCATTGTACAGTATATTTTGCTTAGTTTAAATTTAATGAAAAAAGGCAGTTATATTTTATAAGAGGGTATGAGGAACAATTTTTTCTCCTCCCTAAATTTAAAATAACCATACGAAGTGCTGATTTTTACACCTAGGAGAAACCCCTGAAAAGATCGATTATGTTTAGATAAGCTGGGGTAAAGTTCTGAGTATAAAGGAAACCTATTTAAGTACTTCAGACCTAGCTTCAAAGATTGCAAGCTTTCTCTCCAATGCAACAAGGGAAAAGAATTCCAACACAACTGACAGAGAAAGACTAATGGTATATGATATAAGTTATAAAGCTGTGTGTCTGACAGGAACTGTGACTACAAATTACGTGAATGGGATACCATGATGGAAATAGGCATCCATTCTGTTTTTGCTAAGGGGCAGATTATGTTACAGCAAACCACTGAGACCAGAGGACAGTTTGCCCAGCAACCACATCCATACCACACATAAGCATTTCTTCCAAATTCACCTTGCTTAAAAGTTGGAAAGAGAAGCTACTGTAAACCTCCAAATGTAACAATCACATAGACATTTTGATAAAGGCTCAGAAGAGACTCTGCCTAGACAATGACTGCCTAACATGAGGACCCTGAAGTGATGTAGCACTGCCCACATCAGCACTACAGTAAGTACAAAATCAGCACTGACCTAGAGTACACAGGTTTGTTTTTGACCGTTGATCAGTACATTAATAGTGAAATATTTAAATCTCACGCTCAGTAACTTAGTGCACCCAACCATTGCTGCTACTTCTGAATGTATCTTTTTCATGAAACAGAAAGAACCTAAACCCCAAAATAATCTTTAACAAACTACCATTTTGTCATCTCAAATGTACCCACAAATCTATTATATGGTGGAGGATAAAAAGGGCTTTATTCACAAACATCTTAATTTCAATACATCAGAAAACATGAAATAGTTAATGAAAAAAGGCTTTCTTCCATTTGGTGCTACTGATGTTACTTACAGGGTTTATTTTCTTGGGGAAGGTGGTATGTTTCCATATACCACACTAAACAACATTAAGGGCTACCTGATGTGGGAGGTAACTTACATCCTAACTTACACATGGAGCTAGCTTTGCAGCTACTTGAACCACTTTACATGGCAACGCTGCAAACACATTTTGAGATTAGGGCAAAGACAGGAGGATCAGAAGAGTACATTTTGCTACCACAGAGTACCCCTTAAAGAAAACAGAGCTAGAAGTTTCAGGCTTCCTGCTAAATAAATAGTCTTCAGATCCTGAGACCTAGGTCTCTTAAATGACACCTCATTTGTGAGGGGGGGGGGGGGGAAACTAGACTAAAGGTGCTCTCCACTGCTTGCCCCTCTGATTCTATCTTCTGCCTTGCCCTTGTCAATTTGCACAAATAAATTCAGACCTATGTGCTATAGTCAGCCTTGTTAAAGAGCTTTCTACACTGTACAATGTTATACAGAATGCTAGGTATTCAATTACAAGTACACCACTCAAAGAAATGAAGATTTCACTAAATACCAGTCTTTCAGTTCATTCCTGTATTCAATAGCCTTTCATGTCAAGGGGCTTCCTATACTGCTGCTGACAACTTCTTCCTTGCCATTTATAAAGGAACAGAGAACCAAATACATATTGTAAAATGATCTTCCTTATATGGGGAAAAATTTGAAATATCTCACGTATGCTGCCAGATCCCTTACTAGTCACATCCTATTCCCAAATATAATATAATCTATGAAGTAAGCACTTATGCTGTGTTCTCCTAATTGACATTAACATTATTAAAAGATCTATTTATAGTTAGATAACCGTACTAAGCTTATTTTCCTCAAGCAAGGTATTTTCTAGCAAGAAAACAAGTACACTGTATAACGGATCCCATACAAAAGTCCAATGTATTTTACTTAAGTTTTTACCCTACACCCTTCTCCACTCCAAAGATTACATCTAATACTAACAAAAAAAGCAGAGCTTGTATCATGCTTAAAAAACTATCTCTTACAGCTACAACTGTGACTGACACATGTATATAGCACTTTAGATACTTCTGAGATCTGAGAAGATTCAAAGAATGCCTATCAATAGCACTGTTTTGAAAGGAGGAGGGACATTTTTTCTTTAGTTCCCAGAATATAAAAAAAATATATTAAACACATATTATGTTCAATTAACTGTTTCATGCTACTAAATACTTTAATGTCATTCTTTACACTTTTACAACACAGAAATTAATCCAAAGCAAATTCTCCTTCTTACCATTTCTTGTGACTTTGGACTGAATATATGGCGCTGGGACCCTAAAGGTTAATTATGACATAGCTAGTTCAATTATTGAATTTTATCAAATTGCTTGTCCGTATTCAATTTTTAAACATTACCACTAAGACATAATGGCTCTGGTCTTGACTGCACTCCTAGGATTTGTGACTCCATGAGTCCCTACTGTGACTAACCTGTCTAAGCTATCACTTCTATTTAGTAATAAAAAAAGAAGAAAAAGAAAACTTTCTTAAAAACCACAAACAAATGACCAAAAACTATGGTACATTTTTACATTTTCCAAAGGAAGTTTACATAAAATTCCATGCTCTAATTAAGGTTTTCTGCAAGTATTTTCTGCTTCATCTTCTAAAGCCTGGTGACATTTTTCCTTACTATACCCACTACATTTTGGCCTAAGTCATCTGACTAGATATCCCTTTCTACTCCACTAAGCTTATACAAGTGTGTTCATGGCCTGCAAGGTAAGAACAGACAGCTGACTGGATTCATTTGCACAACAAAAATCACACTAATGATTTGGTATCAGTGACTTGGAATAAATGTTCTCTAAGTATAGAATGCAACTTAAATCTCCTCAAAGAGAATTTAAGACTTGAAAAACGGACAATGATGACATAACCCCTGAACACATGGGACACAAATGTAATGCCTCCTAGTACACGTATGTCCCCATGCAGCAAGGCATCACAGGACTTTAATAAAATGATGACTAAGTCAGCAGAAGGAATAAATGTGGAGGTGATTCACAGACAAGTGTGTTTATCTACCAGATAAAGTGGTTTTCATTCCAATATGCAATGAAAGTCACCAAACATTTCAGTCTGAAGACTGAAAGAGATAAAACACTCAAAAATATTTGCTGTGTCTCAAGATATCACTGGTGGTGATAGTCTCAGCCACCTGACACCACGAAAAAAAACACTGGCTGATGTTCTCTCTCACACACAAAACCCTTAGACACAGGCTGCCAAACAACAGGTGAAGCTTGAGTCATCTTCACTATTACCAGAAAAGACATTACAGTTTCACAGGCAGATCATCTTCCTCATCCCATTAAGAGGCTTCTCATAGATACAGGTGCAAAGTAGGCAGTGGGAAGGAGGTTTACAATAATAAACTTTAAGTAAGAACTTAACCATAGAAGTGTACCTCAATGCTTTGCATGTGTTCGGCATACGCAAGACCTTCAGTTCTATCCTCTGTTGGGCGTGGCTGGAGCTGGAGATTGGTCCTATGTGTGAGGGCAGGACAGAGCCAGAGTGCCTCAGGCAGTCAAGCTGCCTCAGTCTTGAGAAAAACATCCTGCCTGGACAATTTCAGTGGTTAGTCACTAGGCAACACCGCCTCTCAAGATACTAACTTCACAAGTGTACTGTTCTTCAGTCCTCTATCCCTCCAAGGTAAAGAGGTTACTCCACCTGACCCCAGCTTTTGTCTCTTGTTTTTATTTTCCTCATGGCCACCTCCGTTCCTCCCTGGGGTACACCAAGAGACAGATGAGTCCCCCACAATACTCAGCACAAAAAACAAATTCATCTTTAAAAGACCATGGAGAGCTTTACCCTTATTATTTTTAAATTTATACAACCCAGGGAAGGCTTTGTGCTAAGCCCCAACACAAGCAACTGCTTTTCAGTTGTCAATAGCCAACATCTGAAAATAAAGTCACTAGGAGTGCAATGATGCTTCTACAGGCTGCAGGTTTTTAGCTGATGCTAACAGAGAAGGCAGGAGGCCAACATGCAAGACCTAAAATTTATAAGAAAGACTATTCTGTTCAGTAGCTCAGTCTGAAATGATGGAAAGGCAGAAATAGGCCATAGACCACCTGTCTCTAAATTCAACATGTATCAGCATCGGCCTCCCAAAGTTGCTTGAGGAAGACACTTAATTTTTAACTACAGTAATTATTCCTGTGGTCTATAAAAAGAAATGGCTCACCCTGAAGGTTGGTGTGGCTGACTAACTGCTATGTTGGTGTGATTTTTTTTTTTTTTTTTTTTTTTTAGAAATGAGTGGAAGCAATATAGGAAAGAAAGGGTAAAAATGGAAAACTGAAACTACTGGAAGGGATCCCTACATTTCCCTCTCTGGCTCTTCCTCCTGAGGAATGACTTTCTGCTGGGATGTTTATCAAGTTCTCAGCAAACGAAGGGCTCAAGCAACATAAAAGAAAGAAGTCTGGGGCATACTCCTGTTGTGTCCTGTGTCCTGAGCCTCCGTACTCTCCTGGATGCATAACACTCCAGAAAAGGATCTAGAAAAAATGTGATGGCAAGAGAGACTGCTGACCAGCAAAACTACTTGAGCTCTTTTAAATCTTGTGCACGCAAGCCACTACATCTTCCTCCAGGGAACCTGTCCTTAGGGTTAAGTTCTAAAGATTCAAACAAGCCTGAAACAGCTAAAGAACTGCAGAGGGGCAGGTCAGAGTCCCTGGCAAGTAGTCAGCAATCTGATATAATGTCACACAAATTTGATATTTTAATGAGGTATCTTTCCTATGGGCGAAGAGGAAAGAACTAAGTTTGAGGACAAAGAACCTATGTGGTGATGAAAGAAAATAAAATACATAGATGATTCTATAGCACAAAGGAAAAATTTAGTATCTCCTGAAACAATCACTATAATTTATCTTTAAATACTTTAGTATGCCAAACGTTTTATGAATTCATTTTCATGAGGTATCCAGAATAAAAAAAGTAAGAGAAAGCAGTAAAGTTACTCAGAGCTAGGGGTCGAGGAAGTATAGCGTTACTGTTTAGCAGGTAGAGTCTGGGATGATAAAAGGGTCAGAATCAGTGATGGTGATGGCAGCACCTCTGCAAATGTACTTAATGCCACTGCACTGTGCTTTAAAATGAGAAACGAATGTTATGTGTATTTCACCATAGTAAAAAACTTAAGAATTTGTTATGAATCAGAGTAATATTATATAAGCCTTAATTTGGGGTGGGAGACAAACCTGGGTTTAAAGTAGTATAAGCCTTAACTCTAGGACTGATTATCTAACATACTATCATTAATGTGCAGTCCAGGGGCAATTATGAGTTGTGATAAAAAAAAGTAGCTGTTTAAATTTTTAAAATGTATTACAAAAAGACACATTGCCATTAATCTTCAAAATACTCCCCTTCCCTTTGAGCATACTTATCCCATCATTCCTGCCACTTCCTGAAGCAGCTCTGGAAGTCCTTTTACGAACGTCCTTAGTTGGGCAGTTGTGGTAGCCTCAGTGTTCTGAATGGATTCAAAAGTTTACCTGTCCTGGTCCTTTGGACTCTGGGGAAGAGCCAGAAGTTGCACAGTGCCAGATCCAGTGAACAAGGTAGATGAGGACACACCACCAGGTTTTCAAGAGCCTGCTCCTCCACTGGATACCACTTAGTAGGAGCCACATTCACCATATTTTTTATCCTACTTCACAAAGATATGAAAGAAGACTTCCAGAACTTCTAAATGGCAAAAACAATGTGATAAGTGTGTCTGAATTGAGGGGCAGTGCTTTGAGAAGAATTAATGGCAATATGTCTTTTTCTGTAAGAAATCTTAATTTAGGGCTGGGGATATAGCTCAGTGGAATAAGCGCCTGCCTAGCAAGCGCAAAGTCCTGAGTTCAATCCCCAGTACTGCCAAAAAAAAAAAAAAAAAAAAAGAAATCTTAATTTAAGCATTCACTGTGTATTTTGATCACCCACTGAAGCTAGTATAAAACAAGGGTTAAAATCTAAAGGTGGCTAGGAAAAGCCTATCTACTACCTACATCTAAATCAACAACCAATTCTCTGCTAATTTTGACGTGTAATTATTGCATGTACTAAATGAGTATGATGTCAAAATGAGTTTTGTTCTGTTAACTGTGTTAGAAATGGGGTCTTATTCTAAAAATAATGTAGCTGGATTAAATTACAGACACTACTCACCCTTGTATAAACAGGGCACAAGAATCCAATATGGCTTAATCCAAGAAAGTTCCATCCTTATGGATTACAATCCCTAAACATTAAATAGAATTGGGTTCCAGCCTTTATTTAAAGCAATTTTTTTTTTTGCATGATGCAAACACAGGACATATAATCCAAAATTTGGGATGTTGTCCACCTCAAGTGAATATCTAAAGTATATTCAAAGCACCTTAAAAAAAAAAAAAAGCAGAGAACTGGGACTTTTAAGTTTGTAGAACAGCTGATGGATAGCTTTCTAAGTGTCTGTATGTGTAGCAGAACTTAGCCTAACAAAACCTGGACAGCACTTCTCTTTTTTGATGACTACCAGTAAGTATCCAACTACCTAGGGGTTGTATACACTAAACTTAGGTCCCCCTCAGTATCTCACTCCTCGGCAATGAAAGGGAGATACTCATTAGAATTTTCTAGCTCTACAAGGCATGAAAGAACAGTAGACTGATAGTTATGTCCAAATATATTGTTTTCCATAAACATTCAGAGACCTAAAATCTCAAAGTTGAGACCACCAGATTCCACATCTTCTTTTTGTTTTGTTTTGTTTTGTTTTTTCATCTTTGTTTTGAGAAAGGATGTCACTATGCAGTTCAGGTTGACCTGGAGCTCATTTTGTAACCCAGCCTGATCTGGAACTAGCAAGGATCCTCCTGCCTCAGCCTCCCAAGTGCTGGGATTACAAGCATGCACCACCACATCCAGCTTTCTACATCGGCTTTTAAATAGCACATCAAGTCCAATTTACAATGTGAACTTATGGTATATAACACTTTCAATAATACCATGCCTTTTTACCAAAATATCTGATTTCCAGCACTTAAAAAAATGTACTGATCTAAAACACCAATGAGTATTGCCACTTCTATATTTTAATCTCATTATAACATGAATGAAGAGACTTACCTTAAAATAAAGGCCTAGAGATACTAAGAACACAATAGTGTAAGAACAAACATAGTTATTACCCTGAGATTTCTAATACATCCATGATGCAGCCATAATTTCCATGTCTTCCTGTTGGGCAGCTCTGATTTGAATTCAAGCACTCCCACCAGCCTGAACCGGCAGGCACACATATGTAACTATCCCATGAAGCATCTGTACCACTCCTCAGGGGGTCTTTGAGTACAACAATGCAAAGGAAGGCATTGTTGACTTAACAGATGACATCATATTACAGTTCCTTCAGGAAAGCATTAAAATGGTTTAAAAAAACTGTAATAGCAGTTGTAAATGTATAGTATATACACTAGCAATGGGACACTTGTAAGATTTCCGTGTTAAAATTTAGAGAATTACTGATGAACAATTTATGAATGTTTTTAATATAATGAAATAAATGTGTATATTACTATAATAATTTTAATTGGTAGAATAGTATAAATTCATATTTATATTTGGGCAGTACTTCAAATTTAAGCAACTAACCAGACTCGGTCCATTTATAGACTTGTTATTAAGCTTACTAGTAACAAGACTGATAAAAGTCCTTGGACCCATGTATACCACCAGTGGTACAAGCCTCCCACAGGATAGTCATATATGTACCACCAGAGATTCAAGCTGGTAGCAGCATGTTAGATCCCAAGTCATTCTGCCTCAGAAAGTAACTGCTGTCTGTGCCATATAAAGCAGGATCACCAGGCACAGTTTAAGGAGAGTTAAACTAGCACTTAGGTTCACCAAAGAAAAGTCACAGAACTTTAGAGATAAGATATGAGACATCATGTGGGAGTGCTCCTTTACTTTATGCATGAACAGATGCCAACTAATCAGAACATCATAATCAGCCTATTTAGGTGTTTTTTAAAGTGAACTAAGAGCAAACTACAATTCATTTTAGCTGTACATAAAAAGCTTTCATGAACTAGTATCACAGAAAGAAAGCTTCAGAAGACAGTACCCTGGAGACTACGGTGTTAATGACCAGTGGCTCCTTAAGACTAGATTTAAAGTATCAGAATGTGAGGAAATAAAGCAATTCCCTTAGGCTCCAATGGCCTTGAAAATAAGGCAGCAATTCTGGTCTACCTGTTCACATGCATCTAGGACTCTTTTAAGCTTTTTTTTGAAAAGGTGATTTGACTTTCTTGGGATAAAGTCCAAGACCAAAGAGAGCATAAATGATCAAGGGCATCACTGCCATCTATCTATTCTACAAGATAACAGTCAAGTCTATCGTTCATACCAAAAATGCCAAATTCCAGTTGAACTGAAGGTAGAGTGGGTATAGACTTGTACCCAGCGTATACATTCTCTCTTCAAAATCAAAGAATTATGCTGAAAACAGTGTTCCAACAAAAAGTACAATGATGAGAAAAGAACTCATTAAGAGCTAAAAATAAATTCTAATTCACAATGTGCATACGGATTTAAAAAAAAGAAAGAAAAGAAAAGAAAAGAAAAGAAAAGAAAAGAAAAGAAAAGAAAACAAGATGCAAAATCGCATCTGCTAAGTTAGTGATGCCCTCATGGCAACTGTCCCCCACCCCCACATACACTGAAACCTGTAAAATCTGTGATTACTAAATGAAGCAATGCTTTAAATGTTATCAATGAATATTTCAAAAGGAAAAAAAAGAGCAGTTTTTTCTAAGTCTTCTGATCTGCTAACATTGCAGAATAATGGGCTTCTTAACATAAACACAAGTATTTTTCTACTTGAACATCTTATTTGATGAAATTGGAATATTTAGCAGCAGTATTCACAATTTATATGAGAGATATTTACCTTAAGGAAGATGTCAATAAAGGTACAAATAAACCACAGTTAATTTTTTATCTAGCCAATACTTCATAGCTAAATTTAACAACTTGCTGAATTTCCAAGGCCAGTAATAGCCCATCAGGGGAAGCTCAACTGAGAATGTCTTCATGTTTTAAGTCAAACAAATTCATTCTGAAAAACATGCACACAACACCACATAGAGCAATAACTCCACACTCCAGTGCTCTGGCTCACACAAGCTGGTGTAACATCCTTAATTATCTTTCTAGATCCCAAGTCTTGACACTTCCTATTTTTGCTTTGCCCATCCCCCCCACCTACAAAATAAACCATGGTGGGCAAATTGCTAGCAAAGGAGAGAAAATTAGCTTTATATTCTCCCCCCATTAGGTTTCACCAAATGCCAATTTACTTAAGGACAAGAAAAGTCTGTAACTGTCACGAGACTTCACAAATATTACCTGATAAAAAGGACAAGAGACAAAGAAACTACCCTGTGTACTTCATGGAAGAAACTGAAGTTCAGAGTCAAACAGTTCAGGTAAGACCACAAAACAAGTACCAGTAAGTGGGCTTGCTGTACTCGAACCCAGGTGTAACAATTATTCCTTCTATGCTAAAACTAGTACTCATGAGGCCACCTTTAACAGAAGGCAATAGACATTTTGCTCCCATGTTAATCTCACTGAGTAACAATGCTAGGATACAGAAGGGTGATAACAGTAGATAAATACTAGCACTGCATTGTAACAATGAAGTACTCAAATCCAGCTTAAATGAAATACTGCTGCCTTACATGTTTCTTTCCTTGAAGGATACATAAGCACAAACTGGGAATCTTTGTTCTAAATTGGAACATACAGAATTATCACCCCTCAATTAGCAACAATGAAGATGATGCATAAGAACTTTGTGAGTAATTAGATCCCAAAAAAGCCAGTATGAGGATCTGTTTCTGCATAACACTTGCAGAGCTATCAAATGCCATTCCGCTGCTTATTGCCACTCAGAAATATTTGATTACAGATACAATCTCCAATAAAAGGGTGTTCAACAGTGTCAAAATAGTGACATTTTAAAACTTAAAAGATAAAAAGATAAGGAGTAAAACATGCCAATTAAACCACTGTATATACCTGACAAATCAGATGATGCTCACAAGTAAAATGTCAGAAAACGTTTGTCAAGTTGACCTTTTCGGTTGGACCCTGAGAGTTTCCACAGCTCTCAAACTTCAGTAGCAGCGGTGTACTCAACTGAAAGTCAATTAACTTAAAAGAAGTGGAAAGAATCTGCCAAATTCTAAAGCACATCTTTGGCTTCAATGATCAACTCTTCTGTTCAAGAATATTCAAAGCAAATGTTCTAATAGTTACTAAACAAAAATGGTCCATTTTATTCAGAATCTACACAGAAAGTTAAAAAAAATAGACTAGTGCTAAGACAGTGAAAAAAATAAGGTAGCTAAAGAGTAAAGCTACTTGATTTTGTAGTTCACATGAAAGTAAGGGAAGAAGGGTAACTCAATTTCACACCTGAGGACTTACACGTTACAGAAGAGTAACTCAGAATTCCTGTACTGGAATTTAGCTGTTCTTTCTTCTCATTTAAGTTCAAATCTTCTTTCTCACTTACATTTTCCCTCACTACTGTGATACCCACTTAATAAAGTGAGAATGAGTTTAACTCCATCACCATCAATCTTCAGATGCAAAAGTAAACACAGACTGCTCTCCCACAAAACCCCAAAGGTCTGCAACAGGAAGCAGGCACTCTTACCCTACTGGATTATAAGGAACAAATCCTTGTGAGACAGCTGTTTTTATTTTGTGTAAGTTAGAACACAAAGTAAACACATTAGTAAAATTTGTGTTTTCTATCAAATTACAAAGTAATAAAGCTAAACTAAAGATCACGTTCCTAAACTACCAGTAAGACAAGTATCAATCTAGAAGTCCCATTCTAGAAGACAACAGCCAAAGCACATAATCAAAACTGGTAACCCTCATTTACTTCATGGACTCAACTTCATTTTCCCAATAAATAATATTGCCAGAAGTTCTTGGAACACTCCATAGCTTAGTCTGGAAGCTGTACATATTTCATTTTATTTCAAAGGAATAAACTATGTAAACAGAAATATGAACATTAAGAAACCAAGGAATTAAAAGTCAGATGACTTACCAATGAATCATGAATGGTTGTATTTCAAACTTTTCTGTATCCTCACCATAAATGTATTCTACTTCTAGCAACTAGCCCTAACATTTCATTACCATCAAAAGGAAAGTAGTTGCTCTGTTTAAGCTAATTGAGAATTAACCAAAAGGTGAAGTGGTCCAGAATATGCTCCCTTCACATATTTCATTCTGGTATATTATTATAAGCTGAAGTCAAATGAGAATCACAGATAGAAGAGTTCTCTGCCATCTCTTTTTTGCCCAAAAGCAGAGAATAAATTCCCCATGTGAGCAGATGACCCCTTACCAGTAAAGGGGAATGAAATCAGTGGAGACAAAGCAAGACACTGAATCTGCATAACAAACAACCCTTGCTAAAATATCTTTTTCATTAGTTTTCTCCATATATTTCCTAACTACTGCCTTGTATCTTGTTCTTCAAAAAGTAAACCTTCCCTTTGTTAAAATATTTTATAAGCTCTCACATCTCCTTCCTTAAGTTTCCTATCTGTGAACTCCACAGCAAGGGACATACTGAAAAAACTGTGCTTTTCTCCAATTAATTGGACTTTTGCAGGTCACTAAATACTCTAACAGAATAGAGGAAGTTTTCCTTCCCTAACAATGGAAAAAAACTGTATTTGATTTCTTAAATTTTATAAATTTCTACTTCAATTATCCTGAAATTGTCTCCCTGAACTAATCAACATTGACCCTAAAATTGTTCTATTGAAATATCCACTTCAACTTCTTAAAAACTTAGAAAAATTAAAAGTCTGTTTCCAAAATTTTATGAAAAGCTTCTATAGTGGTAATATCAAATTTTTAAATGATTAACTATGACCTTCGGAAAATAGTACAATGGAAAAATAATTAGCTAAAGATATATTGATAACACAAAGTTCCTCTGGCACTTTCTATCTCTCAGAGAAGTTTCAAACTTGCATCAGAGGTTCTACAAACTCCATACAAATTTCACTTCAGGCACTAAAATTTAAATATAAATTCCAACATATCTCACTCAAGCTAACACACAGGAGACCACCAAAGCATTTAACTCTGTGCAGT
Source organism: Dinomys branickii (assembly GCA_004027595.1). Lineage (NCBI taxonomy): Eukaryota > Metazoa > Chordata > Mammalia > Rodentia > Dinomyidae > Dinomys > Dinomys branickii. The sequence goes on from PVLD010000709.1 coordinate 115,693, forward strand.
CAAATTATATTTCCTACCAACCCAGGAACACACACAGCCTTTCCACCACCTTTCTGATTAAACAGCACACAAGAGTGAGTGTTTATTATGTTACCACCCACCCATTTGCCCACTTGCCCAAACACCCTGCTGTTTTCAACTACTTGTCTGCATGACTCAAAATTCTTGATCTTTTTATACTACTGATGCCTAAAAGGTTGACTTCAGGTTGCAACTGATATACAGAACAGCATTTTCATATTAATGTTCATAAAAACAGCCTGTACTCACTATCCTTCATCATAGCAACTGAATACTATTAACTTTGAAGATACCCATCAGACTAATAAAATACCATTTATATACTTCAATCCTAAGGAGCCAAGACATGGTATGGTATCCCATACCATTAAGATAATGTTTACAAATCATAATACTCAAACAGAATCAATAAAGACCAAACCTAGCTTTAAAATTCCTGGGAAGCTAACTCTTGGTTACTAGTCAAGGCACTGTGTTGTTCACAGGGAATTAACATCTGCAAAGTCTCCTCAGGACCTATGGAGTTTATAGTTTGTATTTCTGGTCTGCTTTCATTTTTATTTTTATTTTTTGTATGAAAGCTTCTAGCTGATAGCTACAAGGATCGATGTAAGACCCATCTCAAACAACTCAGAAAGTAAGAATAAAACCACACCAAGATAAAACAAGCAACACTCATTATCTAAGGTCATTAACTCTACTTCTCTAGTCCTTTTAGAAGAAAGAAAAAGCAACCATGACAGAAAAATCTACCCTAGAGTTTTGAAAAATTACACAGACACCTCCCCTCTCAGGGACAGCTCAGGAGGTCAGTAAAGACACAGACTAGTTGACTTTTAAATGCAACATCTCTGGTCTTGATCCCAAGAAATTAATTTATCAGGGACCAATGCTTAGGAAGAAACAGCACTTGAAATTCAAGTCTACTGCAGACATAGACAAAGCAGTTTACAGCACTCCCATCTTCCCAAAGCTATAACATCTACCCCCGAAAGTCACAGGTTTCCTCTGTGTCCAAATCATTGCAGAAAATTACAGGCAACTCCCAGGAACCTAGAACACTGTAATTCACCAAGATCCTCATTCAGTTGGTCTGGACAGGGCCCAGGAACCTGCCTTTCTGGTAATGATCTTTACTAATGCTTCCAATTCAGGCACCCTTGGGGCCACACTTTAAGAGACACCTTGTGAGTCCCAAAAACTGCATGGGCTTCAAAGTCACCTGTGCAGTGAACACATTCTCAAGGCTCTGGGGCTGTTTCTTTTGTTTTTGTTTTTTAACAGTCTTAGGTAAGAATGTGCTGTCAGATTTGCAAAACACTGGGCTAAAATAACCAATTTCACAAGCAGAGGTTATGTTTCTAGAGAAGCATAGATGTTCATATTCATTTCATGTATCTTCCAGTCCTTGGCCTCAAAAATCGTCCACTTCCCTTCCAACAAGGATACTCACCAGAAGATGTCCCTGTGGCAGCCCTGGAATGCTTCTATACCTGACTATAAATTCCTCAGTTTGTAACGAGCTCAATTTTTACAGTGAAGTCATGCCACCAACAAGAGACAAAGAGAAAACACCCAGGTAAAGAATCGGAAAACCAGAATTCTGGTCACTGTTCTATACTACTTAAGTGGTGTGGTCTTTGACTAGCCATTTCACAAGCTTTGGCCTCCAATCACTTGCTTGTTGGAAGAAAGGGATGGGGTTGACTAAGGATACCTCTAGGGCTTTTCTGACTCTACTGCTCTGCTACTCATTCCTTGTATCAGAAACTTCATTGCCACTCTTCTAGAATGCAGCATCAGCAGGCTTAACAATGCTGAAGTGTATTTAAGAACTCAAAAGAGATGGACCAACGTCAGATAAACTGTGCAAACAGCAGTGGCTTCATATGATGGATGCCTAACGACAGAAAACAGGCTGAAGCATAAAGCTGGGCATAAGCTCAAAGAGAAAGCCTGACAAGTAGCAAACAGAATGTAGGCTAGAAGAAAGGTCATTGTATTTGCTTCTGAAGCATTTCCTAACACGTTTCTCTAATCCTCATTCTATCAAACTAGTGACATTAATTTGCTAACAGTAACAGTCTAAAAATGATCTATACTTTCTTCTGGGAACAGGAAAAAGGCACATCTTTCCCAAGTAGGTATGTTTATGCCTGAGATACAATTTTCTAGTTCATCATTACTACTTAAGTAATAAGGGATTTCAAATCTTCTTGAAGAGTCACTCCAGTTTCTCCATAACCCCGAAGATTACTGCCCTAAATCTTATAAAATCAGAATACAAAAATCTGGTCCAATTGCTCCAGTCAGATAATTAGACAGGGATAAATAATTCTGATCTATCTCTAAAATATGGACTGAGAAACTGCACAATATGGCTAATGTTGAACTCCATGGGACATGTTCCAAATCCTTTGTAGAGCTAAGGTTAATATTATTTCTTAAAGAGATATGCCTACTGTGCAAAGTATAACCATTTAGGACTCAGTTGTTGATATCTACAGTTAATAGACTATTTAGTTCAATTGAAATATTTACTAAGACAATCAGAATTTAAAATGTCTTAAGGCAACTTATGCTTGTGGCTAAATAAGTCAGATGCTTCTAAAAGCCATTTCAACTCATTACAAATATGATTTCCATGGGCAAAATCAAAACAAGTTTACAGAAGCACAGGTACACAGACTTGCCTATTCATCTTTTAATTTGTATTTGTTTATCATGACATTCTTTTTATGAATATGCTCATGTTTTATTGATGTGATGAGGTTAAGGAACAATTTCAGATTAAACTGATAACTAGGTAAGTAATTTCAAGAGCAAGGTAAGTGATTCACTAGGTAAGTGATTTAACAGCAAGAATATGTTGCTATTATAGCAGCATGTTCAGTGGTGATCCAGCGTCAGCGAGACATAGCTCCCAAGAGATTCTCTGATCAAAAACGACTAGGAAACTAAATCAAATACAGTGAACCCTGAGTTACGCCCAGCCCGACACACAAGCAATTTGGGTTACGACTGGAACTTTAGTTTTGACTTACAACCAGTCTTGAGTTATGGCCCAAACGCCAGCCACTTGTGCTTCCAGATGGTCTCAGATACAGACTTAACTCTTACAGAGTTCTGAAAGGAAAACTACATCCTTTTCTGTGTGGAGTTAACTGAGAAATCCCAGGCCAGTGTCTCTCTAAGGACATTGAGAACTGCCTGTATACAGGAGAGAGACTTTGAAGGCTGTGTAGAGGAGCCGGAGTCTTCAACTGACAACTTGAATTAAACCACCCTCAGGTACAAATTGAGCTTGTAAGTCAGGGGTCCTCTGTAGGTCTTCTTTACTGCACAATTTTTCATTGTTCTTAATATGCAGATAGATGATCTGGTGTGTGTATGTTAAGTAGAGAACTACAGAGTGTGGCATTTCTCAAACTCACCTGTCAATAGTGCACCTACTGTAAGGAATAAGTATGACAATCTCACAAAGCTCAGAAAACATATTTCAATTCTGGGGAGTTTCTTGGGTAGTCTGTTTGTTTACTAGATGTTTTTAATAAAAGTTGTACCATAATATAAATCTCCCTTACCAACCCCCTCACTGGAAAAACATGAGGTGGAGATGGGCGGGGGGAGGGCTAAATTAAATGGAGAACAAATATTAATGCAATTTTCCCAGCATCTGTGCTCTCAGATGACCCACGTGTTTCTGTTAACACTACTAGCATCATACTAAAGACAGAGAAACAAAGGCTGTGAAGGTACAGAACTCAAATGTGTCCTGTTATTCCACATACATATCTGTAAAAGGGATATGGAAGAGTAAGGTAATTCAAGTCTGGGCACAAGTAAGGACTGCAAATCTATGGGATAGATTTCCCATAGCAATTGCCCAAACATTTAAAATTTAATGTTTTCATTTACCATTCCCAATATCATAAAAAAAAGAATGTGACTTCTATGAAATATGCAGGTATTTTTATCTTTTAATAGGGTGGCTACTAAGCAATCCAAACAGAAATCACATCATCTATGTCACAACCTTCATGCCGTTTATCAAACTTTATCATATGTGCCAAAGAAGGTACAAAATCCATGTGTCCTACTAAAAAAAAAAAATTAAAAGATAAAATCCTCTGTCAGGATAGAGATATAAGTGCCTTTTTTTTTTTTTGGTATAAGTGCCTTTTGTTCTCTCCCTTTTCCAAATCCTCAAAGGCTATTTCTTTACAAATTTCACATATGCTGCTCACCTTCATTTTAGAAAAGAAAATGAAAAATTTCATTCATCTAATTTTCAGTGTTCAATAACATAAGTATTCCTGCTATCATGGTGAACACTGAAACAGCACAATTAACTAAAATATAATTATCAGTATGGATACATGCCAGTGAGCTTTTATTTGATTTCAGTGAACTAATTCTCTCAGTGAACTTTAATCTGTAGTTCATGAAAATAAGGCAGTCAGGCCAAGCCCAAGATACTGACCCTATGAACTCACTTGGAGAGCTGGGAGAGGATGAGCCCTGGGTCTTGACTATAAAGTGGCTGGAAAAATCTCAGGAAAACTCCAACTTGACCTTAGAATTGACCCAATGTGATCCCTCCCTTTGCATCCTACCTCATTTTCCCAAAGGAAACCAGACACCAAGGGCTGACTAGTCCAACAGTCACATGATTAGTTAAAGAGTTCAGGCTCCTGGTTCTACTCTTCACATTGTCTTTAAATATTTTTAACTCATTTCAAATATTTAGTTTAGTATTTCAGGTTAATAAGCCAAAGAAAGTCATTACATACAAACCACCTGTCAAAATTAACAATAAAATGAAATATCTGTGGGATTTGTGTACATTCATCTGTAGATATTTTAGTTTGAAAATTCTACTAGGAAGCATTAACCCCTCTATCCTAAGATCCTCAGATTTTAATTTACTTCAAAAATTTAGTCAAATTTTTAAAAACTACAGGGATTTTTTGTTTTCTTTTTTTTTTTTGGCTTTTTCAGACTGGGTCTCGCTATACAGTTCAGGCTGGCCTTGAGCTCATTTTGTAGCCCAGGCTGGTCTCGAACTCACAACGATCCTCTCTTGCATCAGCCTCCCGAGTACTGGAACTACAGGCATGCACCACCACACCTGGCCTACAAGGATATTTTCAACTACAAAATATTTAAACTGTATGATCACTAAGGCCAAATCAATCATTATTTATATTCTTATCTTTATAATCAGAGGGATACTCATTCTTTTCCTCCTTGAGAAATATCAGTGCAAGTATTTTCTCATACTTGAAACAAAATCTATGAAATCTCATATGAAAAACTAAGCATACCATTAAATATGAATCATCTATGTAAAACCACATACCTGTTATCTTGTCTCTTACAAGTTTACAGGACTCTATTTCACCAATGCTCCCAAAAAGACTCTTTAGTTCCTCCTGTGTCATGTTCTGAGGAAGGTAGTTGACTATTAGGTTGGTCTTGCTGTCCTCTGTGTTCCCAGAGTCAACTGGTGAGGAACAGTTGTTGTTTATGGTAGTTGGACCATTGGCTGTGTTATTGCAAGTTGGTCCATTAGACAGTTGTGTTTCCATGGCAGCAATTACCTGCTAAAAACAGAGAAAATAAGAAATGTCAGCATTCATATTTCACAACCTATTAGACTCCATCCAAGAGTTTAAACACTTGTCGCTAAACACAAATCATTCTGCTGAAATTATAACAAAGCTTCAACAAAAGTGCAACACCTACACTAATTTTTACCTCATATTAAGCTATTCAACTGTAGACTAGCATCACACTTTCACATACATATTCTATGCATGCACATAAGCACACTTTCAACCCTAAAACATTTTTTCTCAGTTTCATTCTGGGTCTACTCACACAGCCTCACTCACCTGCAAGGTCCACAGACAAGGAAATTTAGTACCAAAGAGCACAAATTTAAAGCCTGACTAAAAATCATATTAAAAAATAAAAATGTTTAACATGCTGCCAAAACAAATCAAAAAGTGACCTACTAACACTGAAGAAAACTTGCATTTATCCTAAGAGATTCAATACCATAAAACTGACAGGCATCCATAACTTAAAATCAAGAAGCAAGAGTACTTTAAAAAATAAAATTTGTCAACATGTACTGTTTTGGTTACATATTGAAAATGTTTTTGATTGACAATATCTTACACATCTACCACTGGTAAGAAATAAGAAAAATAGATGTTATATGTTATGGAGTGAGAAGATGTGTAGGGTAACTTGGGAGTGAAACTATGAACACTTTGTCTACCTTGTAGAACCTGACAGGCCATTCTTGTCAACCTTGACAGCAAAGATTACCAGTAAGACAAATGATCTACAGCATCAAAATAAAATTCCCAAACAATTCAGTATATTTTGCCCTGCCTCTGATTTTAAGGAGAAAAAAAAATATTCAGTCCACCAAAACAATAATGTAAATATATCAACTTTTGCAAACAGACCAGCCCAAGAAATTTTCATTTGAGCACATAAGCCTGTTGGAAATGCAAGTAATAAGGTGTCTACAAACTCCAAACACCAGGTAAATAACAGAGTTGGGGGAAAATGGTCTCAAACTGTTCGAGCTATTCTGTAAAAATTACTAAGCAATTTTGGATCCAGTTTCCTAAAAAGCAATCCTATGCTCTTTAAACAAAAGAGTTACAAACCACAGCCCCTAGTTTTTCAAAAGCATTTTCCAACTGCTTTTAGACACCCAAGACTGTGGAGAAATCCAAAAATCAAAGCATCAATGAAAGGATTATCCTTCATATTTCATCCAATACACTTGTTCCACAAAGAATTTACTCCTCAAAACTGACAAATCTAAATTGATGTAATGCTAGTTTTAGGGAAGTTTAACATAGAAGAGGTAAAGGAAAAAAAATGCGAAGTAGAGGGAAAGATGTTACAAGGAAAGAGGAAAAAATGCCTTTAAAAAAATCAAATCCCTAAGAAAAATAAAAAGGCACTTCAGCAGTTAAGAAATTCCTACTGCCAAGCAATGTTTATAAAAAACACGGCAGCACAGGACTGAGTAAGACTTGTCTACTGTCAGAATGGACAAGAATCAATGCTATCAGGATTTTAAAAATTAAAAAAAAAAACAGACTAATGCACAGAAGTTTGGAAATATCAACCAACCTGGAACCCTTCTATGACTTTCTTTCTTTTTTAAAGAAATGGGTGTTTATCCTTCAAACTGAAAACTGTTTTTCTCAGGTAAGTATTCTCAGGGAATACTTGTGGAGTTGAAAGGAAATAAAGAAACCCTAGGAAATCCATATTTAAAAAATCAAGTAATTCAAGATGAGTTTTATTATAACAAAATCTATCTGAAATTGAAAAAGGAGGTTTCAGACTTCCTAACAAAGCATGGCTGTTTCAGCCTGTAGAAAGTTAGCTGTGGAATGCTCCTTCCATAGCAAAATTTTTATGGGGTTAACTTTTGCCCAGCAGTTATGAAAACAATGAGCCACAATATGAAAGAGGCCAAGGCCAGTTAAAACAAATCACTACTCAAGAGTTCAGGTATGTGTAGAAACTAGGGAAGCCGCAAATGTGAGATTCACATAAACCTCACTGGATGGCATTTGAAATATAAAGTGTTCGCTGACTGAAATTAGTGGGATTTAGCAAGGACAACAAACACTCCTCACTTAATTGCACATTTGTTTCCATGTTCAGGTGGCAAGAATGCACTCCTAAGCCAACATTCAAGTGAACAGCTGCAGTAGGCTGTGTGTGCTGAAAATTACAGCATCTCTCAGCTATAGGACCATCTGCTCAGAATAAAATGATACTAATGTGCTATATTTTACAAATAATGCATATTCCATTGATAGGTTCAACACAACTGTTCAAAGAATGCGAAGTCTTTCAACAGTTACTGGGCAAATAATTTTCAGCCAGATTTACAATGTCAACTTTTTTTAAACATCAGGATTTGTAAATAACTTCAAAATATAGTAACCAAAAAAATACATAGCAAACAGAATGTAAAGAATTATGGTAACTTAGTATTCAGACCATACCAAAACTTTTTTTGTTTTGCTTTTTTAAAAAGCTTGTCTTTTGAGTCTGCACTAAATCCTAATTTAGATTATAAAACATTACATACAAAAGCATGGTTCTGATCTACAAAGACCACTACTTAAAATTGCAATGTGCTTTTCAGTCCTAATGATGGCCATACCACAATAGGTTAAATGTAAGAACAATTAGTATGCCAAATGAAAGGTTCAAGTGTTTGGTATGGCCTCAGCACTCCTGCAACATGCTAAAAAAAGTAGCCTACAGAATTTAAGAAAAATCCCACAGACCCCGGTCCAAGGCTCTGCTGCCCACGAACCACTTCTAAGCAGAGAAGCCACATCACACAGTCTGACTGCCATGTTAGTTTGGAGTTGCCGTCTGCAATATGGACACAAAAAGTACCATACGTTAGATGAGCAAGATAATGCAACAAATCAGTTTGTACAAAATTTACAGTGATTGTATTGATATTCCCAGCACGTCCATGCAGTGTGGCTTAACTGAATTTGAGGCAATTCCAATCTAATCTTTCCAAATTCATTTTAACATGTAGTTTTCCTGCACAAATGTAAGCATTTTTAATTAAGAGCCTGAGTTTAAAATACTACTACTTAACTTGGAATCTATCCTAAAGAACTACCTTGAACCACATCTCAAAAATAAAGTGAAGCAAAATACTGCATGCTGCCCTTTCTCTTTAAGAAGGTGGGAGAAGGGAGGAAATGTGAATGAAATTTCATAGTGAGAAAAAGCGTTCATGCAACTCACAAGTGACTGCTTTGCATAAAAGCACTGCTTCCCCAAAATATCAAAAGGGCATTCAAAGAAGCTATATTTGCCCACACTGTTACATTATACTACAAATGATCCTTAATCCTGGGACTTAAAATTAAAAGTGAATCAAAACCCTGTGAGGTTATTCCACCACTATAGTCAAAGTACTCGCTAACAGTTTCACTGAGAGTTGTTCCCATATACTGAGAGGCAGTAAACCAGCATCTCTCAATTGAACTAATTGGACCAATAAATAGGATTGTTTGGAGTAATGCTTATATAGGATGTCAGCTTTGTCCCTGAACAAAATCAAGTGAACATTTTTAATATGTAAATTGTAAACTCAGCATGATTTGAAATTAGTGCTGCTATGAGGCCTCCAATATATTTAATGGGCCATTTACCACTTATTACAACTTGCCTGAATACTAAACAGAGCCATGATAGCTGGCACAAAAGCCAAAGTTTACTTCCCAGTCATATATGCAGAAGCTTTAAATGGTCAACACGATAATCAGAAAACATGGCCACTGAAAATAGACAATGAACAGAGGAGGGCCAAAAATCTCTTACATTTTTGTAATGTAAAAATTTTATCCTTAAAGTTAAACCTAGCTAAGCAGTTTAGTCATGATGTTAGCGATGATACTAATGACATGAAGCAACAGAGTTCATGTTCAGCTATCCACCAGAAGGGTTCCACACATTCTTGTAGAGGGTGCCATGAAGATGTTTTAGTCTTCCTCGCTTCTCCCACTGCAGCCGAAGAATTCAGCCTGACCCTATGTTCTTCACTTTTAAGACAATCTATTTACAGGTAAACTGAACTTACGAAAAAGGAAAGTGCTTTAACATCCACAAAAAAAATTTTTTGATTGTTTTTTGAGATAGAATCTCACTATGTAGTTGCAGCTGACCTTGAACTTACTACATAACCCAGGCTATCCTCAAGGTCCTAGCAATCCTCCTGCCTCTGCTTCTCAAGTGCTGAAATTACAGACACGGGCCTCCACTCCCAGTGTTTCCATGAAACACTTTAACAAGAACCCACCTGTGGCTAGACTGTATAAGTAGGACAGGAAGGACACACTCAACAGGTTAAAACTATGCCCAAATTTATTCCCAGAATACCCTCAGGAGTTAATATCTAAATATTCCTTACTAGATAAAACCATAGATTCAAATGTAATAACACCAGTGCCTTCTATTCCATAGGAAGTGGACACTAATGAGCTAATCTACTGACACCCTCTTTCTGAAAGCCCCAGGGAAGCAAACAATCACTTTACTGAACCAACTGGCTAGGAAGGCTGTGTATGGAAAATGATTCTACTGCACTTTTACATTTCAAACACCCCAGACAGTCTCTTCTGCTTGAGGCAGACACATACATTTATGGGAAGTTATAAATAAGTGGCTCACATGGCCCTTACCTTTATGCCGGCCAACAATTCAGTTACTAAAAATGTAAAGCTACTTCCCCTTCATTTAAGGACAGATGATTCTGCTCTACTCAATCTACCACTGATAACCGGGCTGTACACTATTTATAGATTTTGCTGGCTCTAAAACTCTTTGGGTGGGAAAAAAAAGGCTATCCTCAGGAAAAACAACAATTTTAAGGCTCAAAAAATAACGTTTCAATATATTATCCTCTTAATTTAGGCATCAATTGTGCCAATTCAAAATGCTTTTCCTCCTGCTAATAAGGCACTTCAGCACAGATCAGTCTAGAATATTCCATGTCTTTACTGGGTTCCAAGAGATAATGAAAAGACGTTATTTGGGTTGGGGGAGCATGGATTTTATTTATGGGGGAGGGGAAGGTAGAGTCTACCTTTTCATAGTCACAGTTTACTTCCAAAAGGCCATAAAGGATTTTTATATGGAACTTTGTTCATTTAAATGACTCTTTGCATACTTTAATATCAACAATTTCTTACAATAGTGGAAATTTAAGCCCAAGCTATTTATTCCTCATATCTAGGAAGAGCAAGAGTTTGAGAAGTCAAAATGATCCGTTTCCTAATCACCCAAGAGAACACAAAGTCTCTTTTCCAATCCTCCTAGTTAAAAAATTATATAAACTATGAAAATCAGCTCTTCACTTTTTTGTTGTTGTTGTTGTTTTTAGTATTTTATTGTTGTTGTTGTTAGCATTTTTTTATTTTAAAGGGCAAAAGATAAAAACATAGAAACAATGATACAAACTTTGAAAGAAGGATAATAAGAAATTAACAATGGTTAATATATTGCATAACGCTGTCTTCAAATAAGTTGCTCAGATTATAAGATGCTATTTCAAACCTCCTGCAGACAGCCACTAACAATTAAGACTGTTAATAAAAAATATTTCAAATATATTCCAAGAATTCTCATTAAATTCACTCAATATAATGCCTTTAAGAAAAACAGTTTCCACAACCTGGAAACCTCCTGACTTGGGGATCAGATCTTGTGGGTTGAAGTCACAGTGAGATTGCTTGCAGTGGCCACTTCCTAGCCCCTGGTGAGGCTGGTTTTGCCAGCCCCACCACTCCATTCCTAGGGTAACTGCCCTAATGGGATGCTCCCCTTCTCCCAGACCACCAAATTCCATCTTCCAAAGTCCCTCCTCAGCCTAATCCACACTAACACACTGTATGTCCACAAGATCTTCCCAAAGCGCCCACTCACAGCTCTCTATTGCCCATGCTGCCATTAAATGAAGTGCAAGCTACTCGGTGTAAACAGTGTCAATATGTGAGATCTTCTACAACTGTTTTCACCAGGCCTGTTTATTCAGGTGCACCACGAAACCTGCACGCCTCCTTGTCCCTCAAATAATCCAATGCCTTGCTCTCTTTGTTCTTAAAGTTCCAACTGCATGGGAAGAGCACACCATAGCCACTCCCAACCCTACTGCACAGATACAAGCTAAGGACTAGAGTACTTTCTTCAAAAACTGAAGAATGAAAGCAAACCACCTCCATGAAAGTGTATATACTTGGTAGCTTTTCTATCCCAATTCAATTGTTTCAGATCAGAGATATTAAGACATATTTTCCAAGTTTGGCATACTGTGCCAGCTACCTTCACTCAATGAAATCTATATTCCTGTTATAGGGTACAAAAAAAGAAACACACTCATCTTTCAAGTGACCAGGGGTGTACTTTTATTTCAAGTATCTCTCACACCAACTTGCCAAATATAAAAATATGGAAGTCAAGACAATTTCAAAATCATGGCATAGTGTATGCACACCTCTGGCCAACAACATTATGGAGAAAGGATCTGTGAGACTGGGTATGACTTTAGAAAATGACAGAAATAAAATTTAAAAAAAAAAAAAGAAAACCACTGAATTTTACACAAAGGTGTTTTAGAGGCCAATCATACTAAAGTTATAGATCTTGGATGGGTGGATACTGATTAGAAAAGTTAAGGGAAACAAATGATAATGTTTCTGAAAAGAATGACTACAGAAAAGACAAGCATCACTCTCAGAATAGAATAAAATGACCTGGGCCTGTAGATTTACCAGCAACTAGAAGGCTTTTAAAATACTTTTTAAATATATAGCACAGCACCTGGTCAGAGTGAGTCTAGCACCTTCTCTCTAACCCCATAGGTCTTTCTCAAAACAGCAAGTTGCAAGAAGAATAGAATACACACACTGCTAAAATGTAAAAGCTAAATTAAAAAAAAAAAAAAAGAGCTAAATTTAGACTGGGTATGGTGGGGCACAAAAATGTAATCCCAGCACTCAGGAGGGTCAGACAGGAGGACTGTCTCAAGTTCCAGGCCTGCCTGGGTTACACAGTGATTTCAAGGTCAGCCTGAACTACACAGCAAGACCCCATCTCAAAAAAACAAAACAACAACAGAAAAAGCTAAATCTAACAGAAAACCACTCACATCTTTGCTAAGAAATATCTTCCTGTGAAAAACTCAAGGCAGGGAACTAAGGTACTAAATAACAACTGGAATGCATAACATGTTTATCAATAAGTGCTGGGTAAGCAGCAGTGTTATCTATCTAGCAGACACAGTTCCTACAGCAAACACTGTGCCTTTCCCATTCAAATCACTAAAATGGCATCTTCACAATACTTTTTGGGCTTTTCTGAATCAGGCAAGAGAATAGTCAACCAAGCATTGCAATCACAGGGCTAATGTGTCAGTTGCAAGGCTGAGCCATTAGTTTGCTTTCTTTAAATATTTTTGCTTTGTCATTCCTAAAATAATTTGTGGCTTTAAACTTCATGAGATATTCTCAATCCTACAATCCCTACAGTCTCAGCCTACACTTCACCCTCCAAAACCATTTTAACTGTCTCACCAGCTCAACAGATTACTCAAACTAAAACTCAAGACTTTCCACTTTAGGGCTAACAAAGGTCCAAGAGCTGCCAAGGACAGCACCCTGAACAGCTGCAGGAGCCATAGGGAGAAAATGTTCTTTGGCAGCATGCACTGTCTCTTGGCCTTTATGGCTCCTACAAAGTACAGTCTCTCTGACACCAGGCTTTCTAAGGGTCTGTTAGTTTCAGAGCTGGCAGGATTAAAAGCTTTGAGGTTAGGGAGTTAAGACGAGGAGTCTAGGGTCCCAAGTCCTTCCTTGCACTCCAGGTCTCATACAGTAACCCATGTTAAAAAGCAATGAGAAAGTAACAATCTGGTGAAGAAGTGGCCTACGTGTCACACCCTGTTCATCTGCTCAACAAATACTAGCATGCAACTCTCACTCACTGAACAGTCTGAGGTGCTGCGGCACAGCAAAAAAACAAGTCTCTTAGAAAATACATCTGCAGTTGGAGATGTGTATAGCAGATCAAGAATAAACACTCATAAGGAACTAATAAACTAACTACAAATAAGTGTGCTTTAGAATAAATAAAAATACAGAGCACAGTAAGGGGGCTGCGAATGTGGAGATGAGGGACAGATATGCAGGCATCAAGAAGTACCATGTACTGAGATGGCAAGCTAGGGGTCATGGTCTAAAGGAGACATGCACTAGCTGCAGTGATGGGTAGACCCCCACCTCCCCCACTTGTTCATACCCTACTCAGCAAAGTCTGACAATGCTGTGCTTTATGGCAAGAGGAAATAAAGGTTGAAAATACTTAAGATTGCTATTCAGCTATTTTGAAAAGGGAAGAGCATGCTGGATTACACCATGGCTCTACATGGGTCCTTGTAAGGAAAGACAGACACAGGAAAGTCAGCATTAGAGTAAGGCAGCATGGAAAGACTTCCTGACTTTCAAAGGGGCCACCAGCCAAGGAAGACAGGCAGACTCTAACTGCCAGAAAAGATAAATAAGCACTCTTCCCAAAGCCTTCATAAAGAATGCAGCCTGCCAAACCAACATCTTCACCTTAGCTTACTGAGACCCACTTTGGATAGATTCCTGAACTTCATAGCTCTAAGGTAACAAAATTGTGTTAAGCCACTAAATTTACAGTAATTCATTACAGGTACAACAGAAAACAAATACAGTTCTATGGGGATATCTAGAAAAGGAAAACTCCAGGCAAAAAGACCAGCCAGGGCAAAGCTGCCCTGCTGTGTAGAACAGCATGGAGCTACAGAGACAGTAGGAGAAGAGGAGTCAAAGAGGTAATGAGGCCAAACATAAGGGCTTGAAGGCCACCATTAGAAGAAAGGAAACCATAGAAAGGCTTAGAGCAAAAGAGCAGCATGCAGCTACCATGAAAATACGTCGTGCGTGGGTGTGCCAGAGGACTCAGCAAGTTTGGTAGAGTTAGACTAGCCAGACAGCAACTGCAGTAACCCAGGGGTAGAATGACAGTGAGTTTGACCAAGGTGATGTCATGGGTGAGGTTGTCAGATTCTAGATACACGCAGAAGGAAACACACTAATGATGTGCTATGCTGTAATTGTATCAATAAAGTGTTTAACTCCATCATTAAGAGACTGGTTTATACTCCAACTGCCTACATTCAAACTAGCCACCAAAATATTTATCATGTGCTAGAAACTAGGAATAACAAGTCAGTAAGTAAAGGAAGGACTTCTATAAAGATTTGTGTTAAAAGAGGTGGAAAATAACCCCTTTAAGGGAACTCGATGAACAAAAATCTGAGATTATAAATAGTATATCAAAGTATTCACTATACGTATGATTCTCTACAGAAGAATTCAGCAACCAATTCATTTAACAGCAAGTGTAAAATAAAAAATCAGTAAACTGAAAGGAGCAACTAGTAAACCTAGTATGTGCAACTATTAAACACAGAAACTGATTCAGGAGAGCACCCTTAAAGCATTGAGAATTCAAAATAAGAGTATCTCCAATCTTCTCCTCAAAAGTTTAAAAGTTAAGCAAGCAAAGATAATGAAAGCAAATTACATTTTAAGAACTTAACTTACTTATACACCTTTGGAGTAATAAAGGTTAAGCTATGGGTTAACTCAGCCCTGGTTATAGATGAACATAAGCTAAACTGGTACTTTCTGGTGATGAATCATTCTAACTTCAGTAAGCCTAATTAATTTCTATGCCATTATTTGGCTATAAAATGTAAAAATAGGTATGAGTACATTCACCATAAAAATCAACTACTTCCCCTCCCCCAGTTTTTGTATGAGTTTGTACATGGTACAGGCAGGTAGATTTAGACTGTTAAATTAAAATAGTTAACACAGTAATCAACATAGAAATTGGATTAACTTCATGTTCATCTGCAAAAGTCACTGCTAGCAGAACACCCCCAGGGTAGTACAAGTTGTAAAGGGCTGTTTGGAAATCCTCAAATTAATCCCAGAAGCTGAGCGTTTTCATTAGGTAGATTGAATATATAGCTCCTCTGTATGGCAGACACACTAAAATACTGTCATATTCAAGCTCTGGCACAAGAATGTCTCATTTTAAAGGGAACACAAAAGACAAAAAAGGTTTATGGACACAAATACTATTTGTTAAGTCAAAAATACTCTAAAGGGCCATAATCCTCCATCTGACCACTTAGACTTCTAACATTTTCTTTGCTGTCAGTTAGCAGGACTTACAAAGAAAATCAAATGCTACAGTTAGTGTTAAAACCTCAAGCAGACTGTAACAAAATAAAGGCATCTAAAATGTCAACAAGGTATATGTAGTTCCTTTATAAAGCTGGAAGGTTACAAATATTTCTTAGGACTTTGGAGAACTGAAAATTAAGAGAAGCTATCCCCAGGAAAAATGCGTGGGAGAGAGCAGAAACAGCAATGTAGTGGTCCTCTGTCCTCTGAAACCCTTGATCAATACCGACTGCCAGCTTCCTTCCTCTCAGAAATGTGGATCATCTCACTCGTACTTGCAGATGAAATATTTTTATTTTTAGTGATGTGTACAAGTAATGAGATTCTCAAGAGACATATACTTTAGATTTAGGCACATGACTAGGAATTATTTGGTAAGAAAATCTGGGGCATCTTTAAAAAAGAAAAAAAAAAAAAATCACACCCAGAAAGCTACTTTATTTCCTTTGGTTCAGTTTGTCTTCCCCAAAAGACAGCTTTCTTTAAATACTATATCCTAGCTGGGAAAAAATGCCTGCACACATATGTGGCTTTTTATGTTAATTAAACTTCTGCTTATTTACTACATTTCAAGGAAAAGAGGCAAGAATTTACATTCAGATAAAGTGTTGGTTTACTTATAGTGACTTCAAAAGGCAGAAGCGATTGCTGAAGGAGAGGATCACAAGGAAATTTCCAGTTCATCTGCTGCCTAAGAATATAAAAAAGTTAGTGCCTAAAAACAAAGAAACAAAGTTGATATTATTAACTGAAGAATAAGCAAGGCCCCTCTTATCCTCAGGTCTCTGCCACCTCCTCCATCCATGCAAGCACACGTTCCCACCCTGCACCTCAGATCTGTGTAAAAGCAACATGGCTCAAAATACTTAGGCTCCCAGTCAATGGTCCCTGACCATCTAACCCAGCAAAGCATCTCATCTCACTTCTACTTCAGACTTCCTACTTCACATTATCTTAACATCACTGCAGCGAAATACGCTTGAACTTCTAGAAGTTTGTATGAGTAAGTCAGAGGTGAACTATGCAGCACACGTGCCAGTATGTATGTGCAAGAGAACATGTGTAAGTGTGTACACGCATATTCCCAAGTGCTGCTGCTGAGAAGTAGTATCTATCTCCCATAGGCTGGGGAGGGGGCGGGGTACAAATGCAATCACAGGTCACATTTTTACCTACAAATTTTTCTTATGATTCAAACTACAGAGACATTTAGCCCTTGAATTATTTCCGCTCTGGGAAGAGAAGATAGGGTAAAAGGGTTCTGTTCTTTTTTAAAGCTTTTATTATATACATATATTTCGACAGAAAATGTGTCAAAGCCTGTATAGCTCTACAGTGTTAAGTGAATATTAGGGGCTATTATTGTTGAACAAAGGAAGATGCCTCTTTGAAATGCTGCCATAAAAACATGTTTATCTGTCCTTCAGGTCAAAGTTTGGTTCCCAACCCCACTCCCCAGTATCTAAATGGGGAATGAGGTTGCAGGATTCAGGCAGAGCTTCTCAACCTGAAAAGGGATCTCGAGACAGAAAGCAAAATATGCAGTCTCCTAACCATGACTACCACCTCTTGTCGTGGGCCTCTGAGCCCAATGCTGCATTAAACTACATTTAACACACAGTGACAAACAGTGACTGAGAAAGATAGAAATTTTTACTTGAATTGCTACAATTTTTAGCTTCAGAACTCCAAATACTGAACTTAAGACCTCTAAGAGTTTTAAGTGTTTCACATTTGAAGTATTTCCTTATCTATTTTAATGTACCTTACTTTTTAAAAACCTGTATGTTCCTTCCCTGAAAGGAGTGCTGGTGCCTTCCAACCTCCCCAAGTCTGTCTTCTCATGCTCAGCTGCTCAACCTCATGGAATTTTAACATTTACATGCCAATAAAAACTCTGAGGATGATCCCAGTATCTTCAACTTACACTTGGATTTATTATTTATAATTCAAGAAGTCTCATCCATTACTATACTCTAGGATCTAGACTGATAATGTGCACATTATGCTATTATATGGTGTCCAAGTGTCTACAATTCATGAATCAAGGAAATGACCTAAATAAGTACATCCACATAAGACCATACAGTTTTCTACTATCTTTCTGCTATCATGATTTTCAAGACAATCTAAATTTAAACATTATTTTTCTAAGCCTGCAGTAACTGTGGTTTGAAGGTCATGTTTAATCAAAAGAGTAGTAAGATGTTGTCTGAAACTCTACAGATTTGGATATCTTCTGCTAAAAATATGAGGTTCAGACAGTGAGACTGGCTTTACAAGGAATTCAATGAGTCCTGTGACTAAAAGAAGGTAGGAAAAAGTGGAAAAGAAAAATAAACTAGCAAGTATTGATTTCTTTTTCTGTGCCAGGCATCAAGCTAGAGATTTTACAAATAAAATCTCATTTAATCCTCGTGTGCACTGTGAGCTATACATATTATCCTCAGTTTACAAGTGAGGATTTCAGTACATGGGTGCTGCAGGGCTGAGACTCCATCTAGAGCCTCCTAGCTACTCTCTCTGCCTCCAGGCTGGCCCTTTCTCTGGTCTACCTTCCATTCATGGCAAAGCGATCATCCCAAAACAATCAGCAATCCACAGCCCTCTCTGTGAGGCTTTTGCTGACTCCATATTGCCTACAAAGTGACACCTCAGCTCCCTTGTGAGACATTCAACTTGACCTCATTCCTTCTCATCTCTCCATCCACAGGCCCACTGCTCCCCTGGCACACAATAAGATCTAACAAACCCCTGTAGTTCCTCTCACCCCCGGGGCTGCTTCCCACTGTTACTCAACCTCTTTTCTCAATCTGAAAAATCCTCACTACCTTTCTTCCCGACTAAAAGAAACATCCTCAGTGTGGGAAGAGGGGGCACACTGTCTCCAGCAAGCCTCCTGTGAACCACTGAGCTGAGCCACACAACTCCTCTGTGGTGCTACAATCCCATACCTACCACATGAGCCTTACCTACCTTTGCCTCCTGTCTCTTTGGTAATAAATGCACAGGCAAAGAGAAAGAGGATGATAGGTCTGACGTGCAATTCAAGATGGCAAGTGAACAACATTTATCTCACTTATTTATCCATACGGTTTTACATTCCTTCCCAATACTTTTTTTTTGAAGGAAGGGTCTCACTGTGTAGTTCAGGCTGGCCTCTAAATCACAGCAACCCTCCTTCCTTAGCCTCCCAAATGCTGGAATACAGATGTGCACCACCACGTCTGGCTTCCAAGAAGAGTTTTGGAGAGACTTCCTATGATATCCTTATGTGCAATAATGTCAGTGTCGAAGTCATCCCAGGTTGTATATAAAAGAGAAAAGTGATCATAGTAGACTGTCATGATCCATTGGTAACACATAAAATATATTTATTAATTCTTCAAGTTCAAACTTCAAGCTGAACTAATATTTAAAACAAAAATTCTACCAATAAGCCTTTCATAAAACAATGTAAGCCTTAGTAACAAATGGAGAGTTGGAGAGGCATGGGACATTCTCATCGTATCAGTTTAAAATAAGCAAATCTCATTAAAGATGAAACCAAGACCACCGCCAAAGTTAATACTGTCTCCTCCAGCCAAGATCTGCTGTATAGACTTTCATCGAGAAGAAGAACGAAGAAGAAACTACCCAAGGCCAGAAAGTAACTTCTCCAATTCCCTAAAGTGCCAAGGCACTGTTGTAAAAATACTGGAAAACAAAGATGCACAAAACATTCTTTCCTTCACAGAGCTTCTCCTCAACAACCTTGCTCCCAGTCAAAAGCATGCAAGGAAAGTTGAAAAACCTATAACCAAGAATAATCTGTCTGGCAGACCTACGCTAAACATTTCACTGAGAAAAAAAGGGGCAAAGTCACTGCTACTATAGAAACTATCATTTTAAGTATCAGCATTTGGAGATGTATGTGAGCAATAATAAATAAATAAAACATTTTGCTGCCCAGTTTAAAATGCTAGAGAATAATAGGAGATTATGCATAGTGTTCACAGTGTATTTAACATTAAACTAGATGCCTGTTATGATTTCTATTTGCATGTCCCCCCAAATCCTCGTGCAGTCATGGGGCAGACTTCTAGATATTTTTCAGTGATCCATAGTCCAATACTGGGATTGTGGGTGTGATTGCTACACCCGCCCTGGGGTGGGTAGTTTGCATATGTAAGGAAGAGAAAGATGCTCCTTGCAACCACTCCTCCCTTTTGCTCTTGCTGCTTTTGCTGTTTTCAGCCTTCATGAGCTGTCGCCCTCTTCCATGTGCCACTCTGCCTTGGAGCCAGCCAAGTATGGACTGAAACCTCCACAGACTATTAGCTAAATAAACCTTTCCTTCCTTAATTTTGGGTGTCAGGTATTTTGTTTCTGCAATGAGAGAACAGTAACAAAGACAATGCCTCACTACAAAAGTGTGAAATTACAAAGAAGCGCAGGCTTAAATTTTTCTGGTTTCTAGTTTCTGAATGCTTATTTCCTACTACAACTTTACCTATGGAAGTGCAAGTTTCTAATATTTAACATGTAAACTACTTGGCAGTAAATGAAGTCTTTTGTCACTGATGAGACATTCAGAAACCTGAGGAGACATTCAGAAAGTACCTACTACACCTAGTTTAGAACGATTATAACTATAATCTCTGTAAGATCTGCCTAAACAGAAAAAAATTCACCATCACCTACTATTTTAATCTCTGATGACTTGCAAAAAGGACCCTCAAACCCATTTTCTGAATGGACGTACGACCCCAAACCCAAACTTCTCACTTTTTCTTTAAAGAGAGTAGAGATCCACTCAAGTGCACTCTATCTTAGATATATTTTAACGAGTTCTTTAACTTGATTTTGATTGCCAGCCTCTGGTTGAGAATCACTACTGGGGAAAGAGAATGGCTTAAAATGTCATCTATACCCTACATGCTTTTTAAAGCCATCTTCTATCAAGTTTACACCCAGGATTCACACCAGAGACCTAAAAGGTGGAGGCCTTGGAGCTCAAGACACAATTATTCACTCTCCATTCCAAGAAGAGTAAGAAGGATAAGGAGGAAGGAAATTACTGAGGCAGAAGCAAAGTGGCAAACTGAGATTGAAGAGAACTTCCACTGCACCAGAACATTCAATTCCACCCTCATCAGGTTAAGAAAGAACAATCATCATCACAGGCCAAGTTACAGCAGTATTTCTCAAAAGTAACTTTGCTTTAACTGAAGATAACCCTATTCTGAGTTGCTGAGAATGAAGCCAGCAAGCTTCTTGCATTAAGTTCTGACCAGCCAGATGTGGTGGCATATGCCTGTAATCCCAGCTTGAGAGAGGATATGGCAGGAGGATCGCTGATAGTTCAAGGCCAGCCTGGGGTACAAAGTGAGTTCAAGCAACCTGAACTGCATAGCAAAATGCTGTCTCAAAAGACAAAAAAAAAAAAAAAACCCTGACAAAATCGCAAAAGTGCATCCTCTACCCATCAATTTCCTCATACATTAACTAAGACCAACAGGAACAAGGTAGGTATCTACTTGTGACATTCTTCATAACATAAAGTTCATCAAATGGCATGGGGAACAAGACCCAACAGTGGTCCTGACCTGTAGGAAGAAAAGTCTGGGTAGAAGAAGAGTCAAAAGTCTTCTGAATACATTAGGCATTCAAGTAAATAGCATTATGCATTCAAGTAAATTGACCATGAGTAAAATCAAAACTAAAACTAAAATATAAAAGCAAAACTCCTTAAACAATTCACACACAAAGATGCAAAAAGATTACAGGGTCATGTTTGAAATAAGAAAAAAGGTAACAAAAAATAGTTAAGCCTCCTTTCTGGGAGAAAGGCGGCACGCAGGTGGAAGGATAGATGGAAACACAGAGAGCTGCAGAACTTGTCACGACAAGAAACCAGAGGGTGGAGTTAGCCTGCAAACATGTTACTTTGTCTATCCAACGTTTTTTAACCACTAGTCATGTTCACCCTTACAACTTTAACAATTTTACATTTTCTTTTTAAAATCTGGCTGCCAGGGTGGGTGGTGGCAGCAACACCACCCAAATTTCCACAGAGCTACTGTCCATCAGGTTATCTTTATAAATGAGGTATGTTTTCCCAGGTTTTCTCACTACTCTGTGACATCCTAGTCCCTGCTAAGACTGGATCCCAAATAAGAGAGTGTCACAGACTCCAGGTCAATCACAATGAAGAGAATATGGTTTCTATCACATTGGTAGAGATCCAGAAGGCCAAAGAACTGGGGGGGGGGGGGGGTCAACATCTCTAGCACAGCATGCTTGGAAACATCACTGTAGACAGCACAGAGAGATGCAGTTTATGATGGGTTGGGGTGGGAGTGAGTCTAACCACCTCCAACATTCCTGGTCATGTAAACTGCGGATCTTAAATTTTAGACCTAGTCTTCTATTAAAATGTGCTACTAAATAAGCATAACAACAAATAAAGCCAAAAAAAAAATCAAGGCTATGTTACTTAAAACTCTAATATAACATTAAAGCACTATAAAATAGGAGCCATTTCAGTATGTCCATACTGTACTTCCCTGGATTTGGAGCATAAAGTCATCTTGTCCACACAAAAAATAATAATAGCTAAGTATATCCTGTGCCTTTTGGGAGCTGAAGAGAAAGCTGATTCACATCTACTCAGATATTTTGATACCAGAAAGAGGAGGAGGGACACACCAAGTGCTCTGTCCTCAGGATGGGCCACGAGGGTGAGCAGCACACACACAAAAGAAATAAAACCATCTCGCATTGCAACAGAAGCCCACGTTATCACTGAATAACTTCCACATTAAACTCTCCAAAAGCCGCTTCGTGGCATACCACAAATTAAATTTTGGAGGTGGAGCAGAGGGTAAGCAGGGACAGAACAGAGGTGTAAAGACATCCTACTTCATACTCCCTACTGCCTTCAAAATATCCAGATAGATTCCTGTGAAAACTGGCTTCAAACAAGCAAAGCAGGCAGGCAGGTGGTACAATTAAGACAAGGTTCCAGGTCTTGCAGAAAGTCTCTGAAGGTAAGAAGCAAAGCACCAGTACAGATGAGCTGCTTTGTGCTGAGGAGGGCGAATGGGCAGTCTGGAGACAAACACTGAGAGGGGTGGGCTCCCTAGAAGCGAAGCGAATTTCTTCTCTGGGCACCAGAACTGCTATTTTATTACCTGTATTATGGTATTTTAAAAAATTTTTTATCTAAGTACAACTATAAGACTGTACATCGAAAAATCAGAGCAATTATAAGTTGGTTAAAATCTTCAGTTCATTAACTCCCCATTTCAGCCTGTTCTCTAGAAATAGAGAATTTTCTACAAGAGGCAGGGATGAAGCGAAGGCACAACAGAATAAATAGTGACAGTCTTCCAAGAATCCCTTCAACTTTCAGTGTTGAAAATTTCAGTCATTTCAGGCAAAGGCCAAGATAAAACTATAAAAACTAACATAAAACTACTTTTGTCTCTTTTCCTTAACTAAAAAGACATAGCAAAAACATAAAAAGCTGGAGGCACTCCAAAACTGAAGGTATTATAGGTCACATTAAACTATTCTCTATCAACTGCAAAATTTTTAAGGTTCCAGAGAATTATTTTAATGCTATTGCCTCTTATTCCCCTCAGAATCTGTGCTAATTTTCCTCCTTCCCTTAAAAAAACCCTTGAATCTTTTCCAGTCTAATTTCTATCATGAGGTAAAGCACAGCTCCTAAATGCGCAAAACATATAAAGTATTTTTGCAAAACTCTACACTTAACCAAGACTGATTCTCTCTACTTCCAGGGTCTGATCAGAAAACGTCAGCTGAGAAGAGACCAACACCTGGAATGGAATAGTAGTGCGCTACAACCATTGTATTTGTTTACTACTCTGGGGTATGATTCAAAACAGCAACTTAGTTACACACTGGAGAACAGATTTGAAGTTCTAAAATTTTACTTAGACACTAGTAAGTGTTATGGCTCTATTTTGACACCTGATTGTCATCAATCCTTAAAGATAAATTTTCAATCTAATTAACTTGGAAAATTGCTTTCCATATAACACCTCCAATTTGAAAAAGAAATTAAGTATTAAGCACCTATGGATCATTGTATATTCATTTTCTCCTGATAATTTTGGTTAACTTTCTATGTCATTATAAGAGTCAAACTCTAGAATATGAGGACATGAGACAAGAGACACAGCTCTCAGCTCATATCCATAACTGTGGACATTGTGAAGTGCCCAGGCTACATAATTAAGTGCAATGAATCAGTCTAAACTCAAATGAAAATTATGTGTACCAGAGCTCCCACATACAACTTCTATTCCCTACATTTGAAACACTAGAATTAATTGCATCAGTTTCTATTAAATGAAATATTCAAGCTCAGAGTATACAGCTCAATGGTAGCACTTAGCCTATACAAGACCCTGGATCCAATCCAAAGCACAAAAATAAACAAAAAATAAAATGAAGACTTTGGTTCCTCCAGAGAATTAAGGTTTTCAAATCAATAAAAGCCAAGAACAGGTAAGCCTCAATATTAGGTAGCATGTGGAAAATTTTGTGCTTGAGCTTTCACATCAAGCAGACTTAGAAGTGGCCTCAGAGGCCCAAATACTTTATCTGCTTCCTAGCTCCTACATCAGCAGATAATTAACAAAGATGTGGAAACGGACCAGAGAGAAGCAGCTTTCAAGAAGCCCAAAGACAAGAGCTACCAGTCCAGTCCTCAGCCATTTCTTAGTAGCACAGTGACCGCTGACAAATTTTTGACTTAATACTTTCTATATAATTTTTCTCACTCACTCTTCCTAGACAGTAGATTTTTATAGAAATAAGTTAAATAACAAATAAGAACAATTTACAATTGTCAGACATGATATAAACAGGGTTTGTTCCTAAAGCACTAACCTTCTCGAAATCTGTTTTCTGCCCTCACTCCCCTTTCTAAAATCAACCTTCTAACTTAGGGTGAGGTCAAACTACCATCATCAATGTAAGTCAGGCAATTCCAATGATCAGATACGCCTCCACACAGACCAAGGTGTATGTTCTTCCCTTACTACAAATGATATTTTTTCCTCCTTTAACTTAGTTACAAGTAAAAACTAGGAACTCCATAATCTTATCATATAATATGTCCCAAGTACTGAATACTACAGAACACAGCATCAAATATGAGAAAAATTTCTTTAATATAAAAACATTCAAATGTTCAGATAGCAAAATCCAAATAATGTACTAAACAACGATATTCAGATGTTGATTTAAAAATTATATACAACAGATATTCTGAAATAATTTATAACCAGAGTACATGGTGAACATTTGCTCAATGCCTGGCATTGGGCTAAACACAGGATCTCAATATGATCAACACATTGATAATAAGCTGTTAATACTAAATATCTGGTATTCTGAATATATAAATGATTAAGGCATTTTGATGAGCCAGAACTATGAACTAAGATTAATTGAGAAGACAGTACATACATCTTATACCAAGAAAATCACTTCATACAGCTATGTACTTGGTATATTTTACCAATGAGGCAATTCTACCTAAATTTAGCGACTTAAAAAACTACTGGTAAGTCTGCCTAACAAGCAATGTTTGACTTAGGCACAATGAAAAAGCAAAACAGAAGATAAATATCTCAAAGCAAGGGATATGAAGGTAGCTGTGGTGAGGGAGTTAGCTCCCAAGGAAACAGGAAGTCAGTCTGCTTTGATAGTCTTGAACGCCCTTTTTCTCTTCCTACTTTTCTATCTCAGTGCTCAGTAGGCCCACATCACCTCTCCCATTAGACAGACAGCTCAGTGAGGCATCCCAAAATACTATCTGATAAATATTTGGCTTGAGGGAGTAGGGAATTTATTTTCTAGGCATCCAACAAACTCACACCTTAAAAGAGCAGGAAATACCAAGAATTTACTCCAATACTTGTGAAAGGTAATCACCCTCTACTCTCTGGATTAGTAGTTCAATTTCTAGATGACTCGTTGGGCAAAATTATCCTTACCTCACCTTTTACACTTCAGTTTCCAAAATAGAAACAGCCAAAGAAAAACTAGCCTGTAAACATAAAAGGAAATGCTCAAAGTGCCAAAAATGGAAGACAGAAAGATCCTAAGTTCACAATGTAGGAACCACTTAAATGGAGGAATTGCAAGCAAGACCAAAGATGTTAAACTGAAGAAACACATAACTTCAGAGAGTATGAAAAGCCACGACAGTTCTGGACTACTGTACAATGGTCATGAACTGTACTAACCTGAAAACACACTTTGTTACTAAATAAACACAGGAAAGATCCTTGGAAATAAAGCTTCCAAATAAGGAAGAATTCCAAGAATCTAGGGAAAAAAAATACATTTACTTCAATATCAACACACTTGAAAGACAAAGACATCTACATTCATCCTAATACATAATTCCTATAATATGCAGGGCACAGCACTGGATACTCAAGATGACTCAGATAAGCAGTTCCCACTTACTGTCTAGGAAAGAACAGAACACACGCAGAACCACAGCAGAGAACACAATCTGGTATGTGTGAGGAAGAGGGATTTAATATCTGGATGTCAGAAGGAATAAAAGGAAAGGCTCAGAACAGACAAGGGGCATGTGTGCTAGGCTATCTGTTGTCCAGTTTCAATAGTGGATAAGATACACAGAGACTCAACCATTTAATAAATAGCTATCATATATGGGCCACTTCTGGGCAAATACCACAGCACAAACAAAACAGGTATGCAAAGAACTTACTGGGAGGGGCAGATATTAAACAAGCCAAAGGAAAAGACTAGTGTATAACACTGCATTTCATATGCCATGAAGAAAAATAGGATGCTACGGGAATAAAAAGGAAAGAATGATCAAAATAAACCTCTCTAGAGAAGTGACATTTGCAGAGACCTAACAATAACAAAGGTATTTGGTCTTTAGAGGACAGAAGATGGTGCCATACAACATGCTAGGTACTGAGTGGGCAGGAGGAAAAGGTAAGACATAACCTGAGTCCTGAGGACTCTCTTACTAGAGATGCAGCCACATGAAGCCCATAGATGCTCCACAGGCAAAATTTTACAGGTATGGAAACTTTAGAAGCTAGACAGATCCTGAATACCTTCAATCATCAACCACTACTTTCCTTCAAATGGAAGAAAGGAAGCCCAGATATTGGCTCAGTGTCACTGTCAGATAGGGGCAAAGGTGGGCCCCAGTCTGTAAGTCCCATTATATCACACTGCCAATCAGCTTTTTAATCAGGAAATTCTTTTGGGAAAATCACAGCTCAGTGAACTGGCAATGTACAAGAAACAATATCTGCAGGTAGAATGAGCAAATTGAGCACATTTCACTGGACTTAGTAGGAAAAAAATATTTCCAGTTGAGGGCAAACTCAGAAATGTAGTAAGTTTTTCATAAAGTGAAATGTTTTCAACTTCGCTTCTGAAATTATGTACAACCTACTGTGGATTTGTAAGCATCTAGGAAATGGCTGTGATAATTTTTAAAATGTGCCAAATTATTTCCTTGACAAAACACCAACCTGGCAAACCTATCAGCCCCTTGCCACAACTCACCACACAGTTTTACTTCCTATTGCACTTAGCTAGATATAAACATTGAGGACCTGTTGGATGAATAAGGAAGTATGGAGAGAAATTGATAGGGAATTCATAACAGCATTGTTCATCAAACAAAGAAAATGAAAATAAGTGTTTACCAAAGAAGATACACAGGGCGGAAGTTATGAAGATGCCTTCATAGAAATGAACAACCACAAATAAGTTCTTGCAAGTATAGATCACGTATTACTGTCAGTTGAAAATTTTCATGAATTCTGTATCCTGGGACACAAAAAAAGGATTTACAGATTTTCAGTTATTACAGCCACCCTTAAAAATCAAGTATCGTTAAAATGAAACATTAGTTTTTAACCCCATATTTTCCAAGCCTTACATGGTATTTTTTAAAGGATGACGGAGGTAGGTGGGGGTCAGACAAGGGGAAAATCCCCTTCAACCTGGAGCCATATATAACTCAACCTTCACTCCATCACACCCCATTAACCCAAACCCCCACTCCAGGTGCTCATCAGCCAAAACACAGAGAACTGGACCTATTCTGCCAATTAGCAGTTGCCCACAGTCTGGGTCAGCCTTTTAGAACTGTGGGGCCAGCTCCAACCTGAACAGAACAACGCAGATCAAAAAGGAAGAAAATATTTGATGTATTTATGAAATTATTCCAGGAGACACACTGAGTCGCATTCTAAGGAGGCTTATCTCATCTTTCTCATTTAATTTATAGTCCCAAGGAAGAGAAGGTGACCTAGGTAAGAATTCTAGACTTTGGTGTCCTTGACAGTAACCAGATAAAGTCACTCTTAAAGAGATGAAGTTACCCAGAATGCTGATTGATCTACTGGAAAAACAGCTTGGCTGGTCTTCACTGGTGCTACACTCTATTTTGGACACTGACTCTCTCAAGCTGGCTGAACTTGAGAGATTTCTAAATCTTTCCAAGGACATCCAAAACATTTGTGTCTGTACGGAAGCATTTATCTCGTTATTGAAGAAAAGTCACCTTCCAGAAGAACTCCCATGAAAGCCCACATTATATACACTCGTTTTTAAAAAGTAACAGAAAAAGTAGTTGAAAACCAAAATTATGTACCAAGAAAGTCAAGAAAAACTGTAAGAAAATTAAAATCTTGATTCTTCATTTTATCAAAATAATGCAGGCAGTAAAGAGCTAATTTATACTGAGACAAATTATATAGTTCAAACTATTTCCGGCAAGAAACTCAGGTGGATGCTTACCGCATACTGAGATTCATAAGACATAACTGATTTAGAAATACACATGGACCCTGAGTTACTGAGCTAACAACCAAAGGTGACTACTGGCTATGAGAAGAGTATCAATGAGAGTTTAGAGGAAGAGAATCTCTTTTACTCTTAAAACATTTAGTTCAATAAAAATCTACTTTTTTAAAATACAAAGAGTTATACATTTCAGCTGTTGTTGATCTATCCTTTATCACTGGAAGTAGAATGCATCAAAGTCATCCTGAAGCTATAAGCAGCTTCGAGGAAACAAACATAAACTTCCAGCTAAGACTGGAATTCTCTCTAATTTTACCAAGAAAGAGAAAAGAGGCATAGAAGCCCATGAGACAAAAAGACATGCATGCTCAAAACATGTACTGGCAGAAAACCTGAGGTGTTTTTAGTCCCTGAGGCTTCAGTGTGAGGAAAACAGGCCCTTTTAAACACCTAAGCTGCTGAAATTTAAAAATGACACTCACATGGCCCAGTTTATTTGCTATTCACACTTCTGATGCTATTTTTCTCATTATTTTTGTGAGCTTCTTAATGTCTAGTAGATATTTTTGTTTTGGGTCAGGGTCTAGCTATGTATCCAGGACTGGCCTTGAAACTCACTATGTAGTTCAGGCTGTTCTAGAACTTGCAGCAATCCTCCTTCCTCAGCCTCCTGAGTACTGGAATCATAGGCATGATAGATTTTAAAAGGGAAAACATATGCTTTGACCTAAGCATAGAATAGAATAAAACAGAGCTCAGGACCTTGGAAATGTAAATAAATTTTAAAGGAAAAGATATGCATTCAAACATGGGAAAAAGTCAATAAAAAGCAAGTATCAGAAAGTATATTCACATTTTGAAAAAGGGGACAGCACTGTTGCATGGGACAAAACTATCACTAGGTAAATTCAGGATCTACCAGATACTGCACTAAGCCCTGTCAAAAGACATTAACTTCACAGGATCCTTCCAGCCTAATAAAATAGGTCATTTTATCTAATTTTTCAAATGAAAGTATGAGTTTATAAAACATTAACTTGCCCAGAACCAGTAATTTGCCAAATCAGATTTATCAGACTCCAAAGTATGTGCTCTTCACACCATATCAGTAAAACAGCTAGAACAACCCTCACATAGCTTCACCCCAGAACAGTCTCTAGCAGTCTCTCCTAAGGTCAGACACTATTATTTTTATAAGCACTCGATTTGATTCTAAAGTGCAGCTAAGATTGAGAGCCACTGGAAATGACCTTCTATAAGACAAATACACAGACCATCATCTGGCAAGAACAGCAAGTATCCAATAACCAGATGAGGGAAACCATCCAGCTCTTAATAATTAATGCAAATATTAAGTGGTCTATTATACTTAATGTATAGACAACATATTAAATGACTGCATATCCTCTACTGAATTCTTGGGGCCAAGTATTATTTAGGACACAGTTAAATTTGGTACTAGGCTTTGGTTAAATTTTCAATTATTACTCAAAATAACCCTCTAACTTAAAACCTGACATCTATCAAATGAAAAAGCTTGGTCACCTATAGAATTTCCTATTCAACTTTCATTTTCACATATCTTACTTCATCTTAAGATGACTTTCACATACTCAGTAGGTAATCCCTCAGCTAAGGGACCTTGAGGTCCACAATCTAAATGGCAAGAGATCATTTTCTAAATAATGTGCTATATCACTGGTCACTTTAATCATTATGATGGAAATCTGAATTGTTGACTAGTATCTCTATTTCCCCCAACAGGAAACAAACATTCTGAAAATGGAAGGAGGGATACACTGTCACTGTAAATATAGTTAACTTCTCGTATCATTCAAGCCTTTATTAAATATCATTTATAATTTTTTTAAAAGGACACTCAGAGGTCAGGGGAACTGTGTTTCTAGAGTAGAGTAATCAATTCATTTCTAATAGCTGAAACCAAAGACTTCACAGGGAAACCGGCTATCATGCTTGGGTAATCCATTATGCCACACACAAAAGAGCAAATGCTGTTAAGAATTTTAAAAAGGTTTCAGCAAGCAAGAAATTTTCTTCTAAATCATTTTTTTTGTGGAAAATCACTCTGAAAAAGTGGTAGGTCTGACTGCTGTTCACTTGTTTTATACTGGAAACAAAATAGATCTAACAGGTGCAATGAATACCAGTGAGATGTCAGAAAGGGATTCTTGAAATAAACTTCTGTGGTTGAAAATAAATGTGAGAGGGCACAAAAATGTACTGAAACACCTGACTGAATGAAAAGACAGTGGATATTTTCATCAAACCATTTGAGTCCACATTCTCAGAGACCTACACACCCTTTATTCCCATTCTGTGTCTGCACAGGTCAAACAAAGTGGTTTTGGCTTTGGATTGGGTTTTCTACTAAGGACTAACCACAGGCATATTGACTACTTCGGGAATTCACTTTCAAACAAAATTGAGGCCACACTGAAAACCTCACTGAAGGAACTGCAATCTTCCATCTCATCTCGCAAACACCTATAAACCTGAACCTCAAGAAGGCTAAAAGCCCAACTACTCCCTCACAAGCATAAAGGTAAAGGTGTGGAACTCCGATGCGTACCCTAAACAGACAGAAAAACAACAGTTAAGTAGGTAATGTAAGTGAGTATTACCCATTCCTTCCCAGAGCTTTGGTTTTGTTTTAGATATGAGAGTTCCACTGGTATTTTCCCTTTACTATAATTTGTAAACTAGAACCTCATTTAAGAACCTGTGATTTGTTGTGTGTGTTCTCAGTACACAAACAAAATACTCCAAGCTTCACATTTCTTAGCATTTCCAATACAAGTATCACAGGCTCCATAAGGCACACTTAACTTCCTAATGTTCTTGGATAATAGGGGCCCAAAAGTCTCAGAGGAGCTTAGATTTCAGACATTTGGCGAAAACACTTCTGAGACCCTCTGGACACCTGTGGCAAAAGCATCATATCTTTTAAACTCTATGTCCTGTTTAAGTGGCTTTTAAAGCATACCACAGTTACCTTTAAAAGAGCTTTGTAATGTAAGGTCAGACTATAAAATTGAAGAGGCTGGGAAGAAATCAATTGCATATCAACTGTCAAAACCCAAATGTAAATGGCAGAGTTGAGCACAAAGTGCTGTACAGGGTGAAAGGAAAAAAATCTTCAGGTTGGAAACACTGAATCACTAGGGTGGGATGAGGAAGATTTGGCTAACTGGAAAGATCAGAAAGCATTTTCTTTCTACACTAAAAAAACTGTAGATTAGAAATTAGGAAAAGAGACTCATTTCTGTTCATCTCCACAGAAATTAAACACCTTTACTCTTGTATGCACTGCACTGTACCTCCAAAATTCATGTGTTGAAACCCCAACCCTCAATATGACTACATATTAGAGATAGGGACTTTAAATAAACAATTAAATGAGATCATAAGATGAGGTCCACATGCAATAGAACTAGCGTACATGTAAGAAAAAGAAGAGACAACAGAGATTTCCCTTTCTATACACACACACACACACACACACAAGGCCATATGAAGAAACAGAAGGCCGCATTCTGAGCCAAAAAAAAAAGAGGTCTTT
Organism: Dinomys branickii; assembly: GCA_004027595.1. Lineage (NCBI taxonomy): Eukaryota > Metazoa > Chordata > Mammalia > Rodentia > Dinomyidae > Dinomys > Dinomys branickii. Next base: position 147,988 of record PVLD010000709.1, read on the forward strand.
CCAGAAAACAACCCTGCCAGCATGTTATCTTGAACTTCCAACCTCCAGAATTGGGAAAAAGTGAAATTTTTTTGTTTAGGCCACCAGCCTGTGGTGAATTAATGGTCAACTGAATCAGCATGGTTCTAGGTGTGGAGGGCGCACCTGAGGATTACTGCCAACAACATAAAAGCAGAACTGGAGGGGAAGATGATGTGCTGTTGACTCTCCTGGAGAAGCTTGTCAGGCTGGCTTCCCTGGTATCATTTCAGCTGTTCTCATCACTGTAGGAGTTCAGGTCCTCACTGTCCCTGAGAATGGCTATGGTTCTTTTCAGGATAGCTTTGCTCCTTACCTTGAGCATCGCTTCCTGGCTCCAATGTAGATGCCTCAGCCTGCTGGCACAGATCCTTCATCCCGCTGGTACAGACTTTCTAGCTTCCACCACTGACATTTGGGCCTTCCTAGCATACATCTGTGATACAGACTTGCATGAGACATCGTGGGCTCTAGGCCTCCAGTTGGACTCGTGGAGGACATTGCCATGGGATCCAAGCCCACAGCTGGATTTGTAGAAGTCTCTAGTGTGTGAAGAGATTTTCTGCATTCTTCTGCATTTGACTGTTTGGATGAATATTTTTAAATAATCCTACAAATTATATGCCCTGTATTAAATCTACTCCCTTGTAAATCCTGACTACAACACAGCCTCTGATATTTTGTTACGGCAGCCCAAGCTGACTAATAAACCCTCAAGCCGATTCTTTCTCAGCGGGCTTTTTTTTCCTCCTGATGCCTCCCAATCTTTGAAGACTTTTGGAATCTGAACTTTAAGAATAATACCCACTGAACCATACCTCCTTGCTTTTGAATCCAACTGTTAGCTATCCATAATTATTAATCCTTCCACTACCACCAATATCCACCCCTCATCTTCCAATTCAAGGGACACCAGGGCAGACCCTTACCATGATATACACTACTTCTAATCTCTGTGCCCACCACTCACTCTTTCCATACTAACTAGCTTCCACCTCCCCAGAACATGTCGTTATCATCTACTTAAACCCCACCAACAGTACACACAGAGACCTGAATGCAAGAGCCTTTTCAATCTTCTAACTTCCTTGCCCTAATATTTTTTCTCCCAACTTGTCATGCAAAACCCTACCCAGGTCAAAATGACTGATAGCCATCTTGTTTGTAAGTATCCTCTGCATTTACCTGTTCTCTTCCTTTTATTCTTACTGTTGCAATAATTTAGAATATTCTGTGACTATTTCCTCTAAATGGTAGGATTATAAGAGAGAAGTTACTGAAGAGCATTACACAATCACAAGTGAGGGAAGATCCGTAACATGCTGCTCTGCCACACAAATGGGCTGCTGGGACCACCACATCCATGCTGCCAGGTGCTAACATACAACTGATCTTAAAGACAGTATCATCTACTGAGAGACATGATACAAGTACAATTTTAGGATTTAGAAAATCGCAAATTTTATAATATGTCTATGACCTCTGTAATATGTCCGGACTATGGATGAAAGGAAGAAAACGCTCATAAGACTGGCTGGTCTTTGAAAACAAGCATATGAAAACAGAGCCAATGAGATGTTTAATTTTTACAACACAGGAAATATCAGCTGCATATGAATAGGAAATGGAGTAGATGTGAAACAAATGAAATTCAAAAGGTTTTTAGAGGCTCTCAATCATTCCCTGAATCTCATCCTAAATACCACATAAAGTCTACAGGATAGGAGGGGTATGCTTGAGATTTGATCTCCAAATTCAAATAGTTTTGTTCTCAAATTCTGTCTTTCCAAAGTCACATTTAAAATCCCAGCAACCAAACCTAAGGAATCTCTCAGATTTTCCCAGTTTTCAAATGATCCTTCCCTGTCAACCCTCCAAAAAACATCACACAAGCCTCTTCAACACTATGAGAACTTAACTGAGTTTCATAACCTACACTGGATCCTTACTGACTTTCACTGTGTGGGTGGCATAACTTGTGATACACTAAGATTTCCAACAAACTGAATATCTGGCTCTCTGTTTTATATATATGCCCCAAAACACTGTGTCTCACTCCCTAGACTTGCCACTTCCATACTTTTATAAGTATGCTATTTGTGCTATTTATACGTATGCTGTTTCCTCCACTTGGTACCTTCCACATTTGAGCTCCAAGTCACACTCATGCCTCCCACTATAATAAACTTTGTTTGGCCCCTTAAAAATAGTTCTCCATATATCTCAGTAATATGATGTATTTAACTCAATGTTAAGTCAAATAAATCAGGCATACGAGCTTAAATATCATGTTGTTTCTCTTATATAAGAAATCCAGAGTAAAAATAAAAGATAATAAAAAGTAGGGAGATTGTTCTGGGGGGGGGATCAAGAGATGGCAAAGGAGGGGAAAGGGAGGGAAGGGACAAGGGAAGGAAAAAAGGAATTGGGATGTGGTATGTACATGTACCAACTCCTCACAAGAAATGTAAACATTATGTACTGCAAACATGCACACACACAAAAAAAGAGGATGAAGGGATGGGTGGAGAAAGGAGAGAGTGGGAGGAAAAAAAGGAATTAATGCCAGATATGGTAATGCATGCCTCTAATCCAGCACTCGGGAAGCTGAGGCAGGAGGATGGCTGTGAGTTTGAGGTCAGCCTAGGCTACACAGTGAGTTCAAGGCCAGCCTGTCTCAAAAAAAAAAAAAAAAGAAAGGAATTAAGATGTGTTATATAATGTACATTCCCAACTTCCTACAAGGAATGTAAATATTACATACTGTAAATATTACATACTACACACGTGTAGTAACAAAATAAAAAAATATTTAAAATAGTCTTACAGAAGGCTCTTTCCCAGGCAACTTAGCATGCACTGTAGAAGACAGACACTTGTAAGATCCCACTGACACTTTACCTATTATGTGGTAATTTTTATGTAGAAACCAAACAAAGGTAGAAATTTAAATTCTAGAAGAGCCTTAGTTCTTCCATCACTCTCACCAAATCAAAATGATCTATGTCACCCTAAATTAGTAGTACCTAAAGATCTATGAAATCAGTCACTAACACCCGAAAGGACTCAGACTGCCTAATGAGGCTCCCTTTCTCCTTTTAAGTGTGACAGGGCTGGGAAACAATACGCAGCAAATCTATAGTCAGATCCAAGAATCAGGTGCAAAATAACGGTATAACATTCAGGGACTTCAGTGACTGTTTCCTGGAACACCAAGTGCCCAAGAGGGTTGGGCCATTAGCTTCCTATCAAGAAAAGAACCACCCACTTCATCTGACAGATTGACTGTTAACACTTGTACAGCAGGCCTCTTGCAGGAGCAAAGGCAAGTATCCTGCCAAAGTTCTTAAAAGCTTCTGAGGATAAATTTTTAAAGGGGTAAAAAAGGATGTATTCTAATCCATGCTGGGTAAATAGCCCCCATCTCAAATTCAAGGATGATTAAGGTATGTTTCCATTTTTTAAATCTCTAAAATTTCAGAATTCCAAAATAGCAACCTTTCCACATCGAATCATTACATTAGTCAAATTAATTATCTAAATCCCACAAAGCCTGTATAATCAATCCCTAATGCTAAAGAATATGATATGAAAATTCATGCAGTTAACTGCAACCTAATTTTTCCAGAGCCAGTGCACCAACCCCTTGCCCCCTAAAGCCTGGGAAAATTTCCTGACCAATGAAATACAGACAAAACATACCAAACTAGACACATTTACCCTCCATCATTTCAATAAGCAGAAAGTCAAGACTATGAGAGAAGTACATATAGCTCCTAGAAAAATAAAATTCAACAAAAAGTAAAAAATTAACATTTCTCCTAAACTGAATCTTCCTCTTCATCTTAAACATACAATGAAAACACCTGCATAAGTGCCATGAAAATTATCAAAACTACAAGAGTAAAACAAAATTTTTATTGTTTAGATGTTAACAGAAAACAAAGTATTTCCAAAGACAACTTTTGAAAGCAAATTAAGCCCCTACCTTCAGAGACCTTAAGAGTTACAGGATCATCATGATTAAATGAGTAGTTTGTTTATACTTTATATAAAGATTCTCTAGTGACTAATAAGAAACCAGAAAGAATTTTAAGTCTTGGGAAATAATATACTTATAGTCATAAATATATACAATGACCCTTTAAAAAGTGAGATTCAGCCAGGAATGGGGGCTTATGCCTACAACTTAGCACTTTGGCAGGCTGAGCTAGAAGGACTGAAAGTTTGAAGCCATGCTGAGCAACTTAGCAAGATCCCACCTTAAGTTTTAAAATATAGGCTGGGGATGTAGTTCAGTGTGAAAGACCAGGCTCAATTCCCAGTATGTACAGACTCCCAGGCTCAGTTCACTGAGAGGAAAAAGTGAAAGTGGAATTTTAAAATCTCAAGATTCCACATATTTAAGAAACAGTATCCCTTAATTCATTACAAAACTGAGATAAAAATAAGACATTTAATGGGAAGGTGTTTTCTTCAAGAAGGCTGATTTACTGCTGTACAGTGTTTTTAGAAAAGTATTTAAAAAAAAAAAGTATTTCCAAGAGCTTAATGATCATTTTTAACACTTACTCCTTCTTGCAGCCTACTCTGTGACACTTCCTTACAACTGGAAAAAAATGTTTTATTGGATTCCTAAATTACTTTCTTGATCGCAGTATCCACCATGACCACTACCCCACCCCACCCACCAGATTCTGGAATATACAAAGACCTGTATGTACCCAGTTTAGTTCCTGGTCTTTCAATCAAGTCTTAATTTTTTAACACACAAAAATTTCAAGAGAACAATATTTCCATGATCCATGAAGGATTAATCTAAAAGCCAAACATAAAATAATGAACTTTCTAGGTCCTACGGTAAAATGCCAGTGTTAGAATGAAGATGGATGTTACAGTAAAACTATGGGTCAAGTCCTGGTCTCCAGGCTTTCACTGGCTATTACTGTTCTCTCGTTATTTGCAAACGTGGGAGCTTATTACATATAAAAGCTCTTAGTCCAATAAACTCTGGGTAAGTTGCTATCTACATTTTAAAAGCCTCTTGCTCACAATTACCATCCATTTGAAGAGTAATTTGACCCATACTCTGTCCTTTGAGACATTACATAAAAGGATCCTCACCTACTCAAAAATCAATCTTTTCAATTAGATGAAAACTTAATGAAAGCTGAGATCATCTTGATGAAAGCAAAATACTGCCAAAAGGCAAAAACAGCTTCACACTCTAGCGGGTAAACCCACAAAGTTGCCAGATTATAATTCTGCTGCTTAGTCATTGTGGTCCAAAGACGTAGGGTTTGTCTCACTAGGAAAATGACTTTAAGATATCCAGATTTACCAACCTTATAGGAAGCCCTGACGCTACTGCCAAAAACATACTGCATACAAAAAATATTCTGAGAACAACTGCACTTATCTATGTGCTTTGTACAGGTTACCCTATTGACCCAAAATGTGATGGTGTAATATAATAAAGAAAATGAATTTTGGCTGGCTTATCTAATTCATCTCCATTTGCCTCATAGCCAACAGTATGCGTGAATTTGAGTTAAATACAAAGAATGAGGGCAGGCACCACGGAGTGCAAAGCTACTTAATGTAGAGTACAAGCCACAAGCTTGGTAGCCAGTTTAGCTAAGTAGACACAAGCTGAATTAATCTGACTTTTATGTTTCAATGTCTTGATCTGTACCATTGGCCCACCTAACTTCTAACAGTAAGATTTAGAGACAGATGAACCGAAATCCAGAATGAAACCTACCTTTTACACAAACCCAAAAGTGAACTTACATCCACTCTGTTAAAGAAACAATCCACAAAGGTTTTCTAAAACTTGCCAACTTTAAGCACAATCATGGGAGAACTATTCTCTAATACTCCCAAAACAGAAGCAGCCCTGAAAAAGCTGCAAACTCACACTGAATAAGCCCTTAAGAGATCACAGGAGAAGTACATGTAAGTACAAACTAAGTGAGAAAATGTCCAAGTCATCTTCATGTTACATGGTAAATCACAGGTAATACACACTTAAGTGATCCCTGGATGCCACGTATTGGAAATTTAAAACTAAAAATAAGAGTGCTGGAGGTCAAGGTCAGGAGAGTTAAAAATAACAGAACTAATAAAATGTAGAGGCTGACAAGAGATGAACAAGACATTGGGTAGAGAACTAGAAATAGCCATATGAAATACATGTGTGAATAAAAGGCGAGGGGTAGGAATTCATTGGGCATATTAAGCAATAATTTATTTGGCTAGTTTATAAAATAAATGTTGCATTTGGGAAACTCTGAATGCCTGAAGAAAAGGCTTGAAACTTTGTTCTGCAGGCAACAAGAAGCCACGGAAGGTCTCAGGCAAGGGTGACCAGGGCCAAAGCTGCCTTTTGTGTGTTTCTTACAGGTTCTAACTCAAATGTGACAAAATCTGGTGATTTATTCTTATCTGAAGAGACAGTTCACAAAGCCAATGCTAAAAAGTTACAAAAGCAAAACTCTGATTCACAATTTATGTCTAATATCCTGGCACAGTGATTTCAAGAATAGTCATCCAGATCAGCTACTCTGGATTCACAGCCTTAATGAGTTCTAACTCTAGCTCTGTCTTTGGGTCAATCACTTAAACCAACGCATGCTACAGTTTGCTTATTTGTAAATAGGGAAACCGAACTTACCTACATCTCTGAATTCTGAGAACTCAAATGAGTAAATCAATGTGGAGTGCTTAGGACAGTGTCTGGCACAAAGAAAAAGGTTCAAATAATCCTGACACAATCATATCTATGCACCGCAACCTCTGACATTTGATATGTTACCATGGTATATCATATAAAATTAAGAAACACTGATTCAGGAATTTTTGTAGGGGATTATATGTGTGGAACAGGAGGGAAGGGAGGAAGTCACATTGTTTTGTTCCTGTCCTTTCCAACAAGCTAAAAGCTATATACATAGATAAACATTTTTTGCAATAATGCCTGGACCATTTTTCCCCTCTTAATGGCTTAAAATAGCTCCCAGGCACACTACAATTGAAGTTCATCACTGTAAAAGACTGCTTTAGGAAACCATGCAATCAAACCTGCTATCACCCATTTTTTATAGATAGATATAATTACAACCTAATAGGCATCATTTAATCAAGATTTAACAATTAGGTTCTTAAATCCAAAACTTGATCATTTTCTTCCTTGACAGGTGCACAAAATTTCCTCCCAGGTGGTGGTCATGTAAAATGAAGGCAGAAAGACTATTAAAATCCCTTATCATAATGGCTTTCCTAAATACTAATTATTACTCAATCATGACAAGCATAACCAGAGACAAGAGCCTAACAAAACCCAATGTGCTCTCACAGAATTTTTTTTCACCTCCGTCTCCAAATAATTACCAAAAAGCAAAGCACAAGGTAGGATATCTGTAGCAGTACCAACCCTTCCTCTGGTTCTAATATCAGCAAATAAGATCCTTGAAAGACAAAAGAAACCCTATATATTATCTTCTTTTCTACCCACCTTTTACAGAGAAGAAAAAGACCCCAGAAGTACAATACTCTCCTTAGACAGTCCGGGTCAAACCAAGACTAAAATCTCATGTGTCCTTCCATACAAAACTTTTGTATGCAAACTCCACCCTGCTGCATGGGTGGGAAACGGTAGCATAAAGTTCACAGTCTACATTTTTAAAGTCTGATCACCGTCACACATCTAATTACAATCTCTACCTCCATTTGCAGCTAAATAAGATTAATTCTTAGCCTCTGATCCTTAATAGTAACTCCTGTTACTCCCTGCAGCCAACACCCTTGTTTGAAAGAGATGCAGATCACTAATTAGTGCATCTTCTATTGAGAGCCTCTAATTGCCTCACCACACCCAAATCCCTTCCGGCTAGACTAAGATTCTTTACAGGCCTAATTCACCAACCCCAGAGATAGTTGGGCAAAAGGTTATTAGGAATTAGAAACACTGACAGGGCTCTATTTATCACTGAAAAAAAAAAGATACCTAAACCCTTTAGTTCCCCATTCTTTTCTTCCTTTCCCCAGAGCTAGAAAGGTGTCCAGCAAATCTAAACTGACTCCTTGCTTTTAAAGCTTGGTTTTCCAAGAGAGACTGAATGGCTGATTCACTAGGTAATGTCTGAAAGACTCTACATATTACAGAAACAAGGTCTTTAAAGTCCAATCATTTCCCCTCAAAGTAATCATTTATACAGTTTATCTTCAGTTTTCTGAAGGGTTCCAAGGCAAGACTGGGGAACAGCAGCCCTGCTTTTGTGAGCTCTCCCATAAAGCAGCCGCCCCGACCTTTCACAGGTAGGTGTCATCCTTATTCCCATCTGGTAGCTCAGACCATTAAACCTTGGAGAGGCTAACTAACAGGAGCAATGTTCTTACCTCTTTTTATTGGTTGTACAGATTTATGGGTTTCATTTTGGGAGATTTGTACATGCACATAGCACACTTGGATCATTTACACACATATACCTTGCCTCGACCTCCCTCCCAGTTACACATTGGGCAAGGGTGAGGGGTGGGAGGTGCTTCAAAGCAAATACGTTTTGCTCATATTCATGTCTGCTCTTACATCCCTCCCTTTATTCCCACAAAGAAGAACAAATTTTATCACTTTCACCGCCCCATACAAAGGGAAAAAGGATGGCTATAGAGCCCACATTGAGCGACAGAAGCCAGACTCAGGGAGACAAACAGCACATATTATCCCTACCAGGCGAGACTAAAAAGGGCGACAAGAAGGGAGAAGCCAAGAGGAAGGGACTAAGCATTCAAGAATTCTTAACCCAGGCCAGCTACTACCAAATGCGTTCACAGAAGAGCTCCTCTCCTTACTTCCAGCTTAACTCTGGCCGGTACTGGAACCAGGCCATGGACTCAGAAAGGGGCCTCAAGACTCCCCCTTCACAACTGGAGAAGCCAGAGGCCAAGAGCAGCTCCACTCACTGGCACAAGCCAGGAGGCTTCCTGCAACAGCCCAAGTGACTCTGCCACCCTGGGAAACTGACCCACCCCGATCCTTCCTTCTCATTCAAAGATAACTTAAAGTTGACAACAACCACATTTACTGCCTTGAAACACCAAAATGAAACTTTAAAAGGCCTTTCAGATGGCCATGATGTCCATCTTTTACTAATGCTAACTACTAAGCAGCATGAGAATGGAGCACTACTGTGGATTACTTTGTTTCGGTGAACATGGAATACTACAGAATCCTTCTCAGCAAACAAAATAAATACTACAAACCTGGGCTTACTGCAAATAAATTTAGAAACTAAACTTCAAATTGAATTTGGGGGCCAAGCATAGTGGCATGTGCTTATAACCTCAGCACTGGAGAATCTGAGGCAGCAGTATCATCACAAGGTTGAGACCAGCCTGGACTATATAGTAAGTTCAAGGCCAGCCTGAACTACATGAGACTTTTCCTCCAAAGAAAAAAAACAAACCACCAAAAAAATGGACTGGGGGGAACATACAGTGTTTGAAATTTTTATCCAAATACTAATTTAGATCTTCATTCAACATGGGTGTCTTTGAGGGCAGCATGCTTCTTAAATCTGAGGATTTCATTTACTTTTTAAGCTTAAAATATTATTAGTTCAGTACTTTTAGTGCATATAAAAGAACATAAGTGAAACCTAAAATTTTTCTTTTGTTTCTACATTTCTCCTTTCTCAAATAGTAAGAATCTTTCTCATACTTAATCTGAAAATGGAAGACTTTTACCAATTCAGAAGTCAAGGATCTAAAGTAGTATAAAGGTTAATATTAATAAAATATGTTACATGGAAGTGTTTTCATTTGAAATATTACAACAAATATACATCATTGGCAGGAACAAATTGCCACAGTATTTCAAAGAGTCTCATTTATTAAACAAAGAAGTCACAAGAAAACTGGCATTAATTTCCTCTTCCTGCTCTTCTGAAACATAAGCACTTCATCTAGACTTTTTGGATCAAGAAAACATTTTATTTGTTGGACTGGCCCAGCATACAGACAGCCAAAGTCCAGGGCAAACCGTAGGAGAAGGCTTTTAAGTATCATGTGATGACTTTAAATTCTGTTCAATATTTAGAAAACAGTCATTTCCAAAGAAGCAAGCTAAATTTTGTGAACAACACCTTTTAGAATTTTCTGTAGTACTGAAGTCTACCAATACTGTTTTATCAAAACTTTTTTAGCTTATTTATTAAATCCATATTTTAAAAGATCTTTGTATTATATTTCTAAGCCCCAAATTAAAATTTTGTTTCAGAGAAAAAAAAAAAAAAAAGAGCACATTCTATAAGCCCTACAGCTAGACCCAACTGAAAACCCCAAATGCAGCCTCACTGCGGTGAGCTCACAAGACCCCTCCCTCCACACTCCTCCCACGGGCGCTATGTAACAGATACAGGAGCTCTCCAGATTGCCTTTACTTCTTTTAAATTGGTCAGAAATTTTCTCAGTTTAAAGATTTTATTTTTACAGCTACAAGTAACTTGCAAATTAAAATTAATGTTTCTTAGCTTGAATTTTGTATTTGAATGGAAACATTTAGTTCTTCATTCAATAAATATTAGCTCTACATATAAGACCTATCAGAATAGAAGTACATCTTTGCCCTCAAGGGCAAAATGGTTCTCAGAGCATTAAGTTTCCTATAAACCTGAAATTACAGATTACAGTGATTGCCTTCCTCCCATTCACCCCAAGGAGACGTCCTAGGCTAAGAATTTTAAACAGAAATAAGAAATCAAATAAATGGCAAGTTTTAGTTTTAAATAGAAATCAAAATTATTAGGTGCATGAGATGCTTCTGTTATTGACATGACTTGATCTAGTTAGGACATGTAAAAGTCTCAATATTTAATAATGTGGGAGAATTTTTTTATTCACATCAAATGCAGAAAATGTCTAAATCATCAAATTTGATATCTGAAAATAATTAACCGTGTAACATGCACAGAAACACGATTAATGGGAACCCTCACCGCCCCTCCACCCCATTCTGTACTTCAAAGAGACTATGGCTGCGCTATTCTCTCCCAACAACCAGGAAAGGACAAGTGGACCCGATCTGACAACTGGTGCAGGTGACGGCGCACCTCTCTTACACACCCCATCTGGTAACCCCATGACTGAAGAGGCAGGGTAATTACAGTGGAAGTTTTCCTGCATTTTTGTTTTGTTTTTTTTAGATAGGGTCTCACTATGTAATTCCGGCTGGCTTTGAATTTCTTATGTACCACAGGTTAGCCTCCAATTCACAGTGATCCTCCTGCCTAAGCCTCCCGGATTCTGTGATTGCGTATATCCACCAACAGGTCCAGCCTTGGAAAGGTTTTCAGATGTGGCAACAGCAAAAGAAGTTCAGATCCTTGTATACACCAACAGTACCATTTGGTCAATTTCTATTTAAGAAACTAGGACAGTGAAACCAGTATAGGAAAAAGAAAATGCTTAAGGACTCTACTACAAGGTGCATTTTTGGCTCATATGACTTTCCAAAGTACGTACACATACATCCGTGGGCATGTGCCTGTTTATCAAAATAAAGTGTCAAAATGCTATAAAAACATATCAAATCATAGAACATTAACATTACAAAGACCTCCCAAGAATTAGCCGACTGCCTCAATTTTTATGTAAGAAAAACAAGACCTAGGTGTTGGACCAACGCAAAATTTGCAAATGACACACAACGTTGAAATCCAAGAACCTTCAATGCATCTTCACTTATTCTGACCCCAAGCCTTTATTCTTAAATTCACACCCTTGGAAAGATGACTGCCCTTTTTCACCTGCCATATAAACTCTAAAAAGCGCAAATGAGTCTTCTATTGCTCCCTTTAGTCACTGGTCTAACTCGGCACTTCACAAAGAGTGCTCTATGAACCCGAGGGTCTCAAGATCTTTTTCATATAACTGAAATGAAAAGAATGTATTTTTCTCTCATAAAATGTAAAACAGAACTTTCATTTGATGCTATGTGGTCTCTGCTTCTGCATTCAGTCTGATGCAATATGAAAATAGTTAACTTCTGTTAAGCTGGACATTAGAGAGATAAAAAGGAACTATGCATGCTACCCTTATAACTATTTTTCTTATGTACATATGTTTTCTTATTTTTTAAATATTTTTAATATGCACTATACTTACACTTTTTTGAACAAAATTAATGTGTTTAAGTTTTCTCATCCTACCTTCTAAAACAGTAAACACTGTTAAACATAACCTACACAAACAAAGTCTTTGGGGTCCTCAACAATTTAATGATATAAAGGAACACTACAAACAAAAGGGTTGTGAACTCCTAACTCAGTGCTAAGTAAGCTTTTTGTACAGTAAATTCCTTCAGCATATATTGATAAACCTTAGACCAGCTTCTTATCTCTCTCTTTATAGTCAAAAAAATGTTCCTCCAGTTCTGAACTATATGAACCACTTCTTTCACCAAGTATTATCCTGATTTATAAGAACAAAAAAATGTAAGTTATCATTTGATCTAGAATTTGTATAAAGCCACAGTAGATATAACTGTACATGCTGCTCTCACAAAAGACACATTACAAAGCACCATCATGGATTCTTTCCTCTTGTACGCTTACTTTGGTCCAGAACACACATACTTTTATGGGTCTCGCCTAAAAAAAGGAAGGTGGACAAGTAGCTTTTCGTTCCACTTGGTGGATCTCACCATTTTCAGACAAGTAATCATCTTCCATTTTCGCCCCACTCCTTCCTTCCCAAGGGCCCTTTCAACACATCAGCATGGCTTTCCTTCAGCTTTCTTCACACCAAGCCATCCTACTGAACCGCTGCAAGTGTAGTTCTTTCAAACAAGGAACAAAAAAATCCCTGTTTGAGGGTCCAAGGTCACTAAAACCCCACTCATGCTCTAACAACCAAACTGTTCCCTTAGTAGATAGGAACACATCATACCTAACCCTCTGCTCTCAGAAAAAAGTTCTCCCTCACTTACATAAAAGCCCTTATCTACCTCATTCACAAAACCTTTCTCTAACTATTGTAGAAGCTTTCACCAAACCCTCTCATACCCATTCCTCACTCTTCCCGCCTATGTGCTGCTTACAGGCTTTAAACCATGTCAGGGTGGCACCCACGTCCTGTTACATATGAACTGCCACAGAACCGGAGCAACATCCAACACATGCGCTGAACACTAATGAACAGTTCATGGGAAAGCACCAAAAAACCTATTAAAATGCTCTGAAAAGTAAACAGAGTCATTCCATTTTAACAGTATTTTTGCAAATTAAAAAAAATTGGTACAAAAAATCATTACTGTACCGACAGTATAAAAGAAGACTTTAATGTGTCTGATGTGTAGCCAAGACGTTAAGAATTTCAGGAACAAATACATACGCAGGTGAGGAAAAGTAAATGCTTTAATACTTATAGAACTAGATCTTTCTTGATTTTTGCCTCTTGTTTTCTACATTTCAGTATCAGTACAAACAGAAATATTTATAGGTGACTATAAAACAGACATAATTAATTCAGCAAATCTACTGATTAACATTCAGGTTTTTGCTACTTCAAACAATGCTCATGATATAAATTTTATATGGAAGAGCAAAATAGAAATTTAAAGATAGAAATTGCTATTTCAGTCAATTCTGATATATTTTTAATTATGCTAGCAGCTGTCAAAAAAATAAATAAAACCCTTTAAAAGTTACCAATTTATAATCCCACCAGAGCATCACTTGTATTTTAAATAGGAAGCACAGCAGTTTATGGAAAGGAGGTTGGTAAACCAGGCAATGTGACACACAGCTGTAATCTCAGCACTCGGGAGGCTGAGGCAAGAGGATCACTGTGAATCTGAGACCAGCCTGGGCAACAAAGCAAGCTCAAGGCCAGCCTGAACTGCATTGTGAGAACTTGTCTCAAAATGACAAAAAAAAAAAGAGAAGAAACAAAAAAGGTGACTGAAAGAAGGAAAACAAGTCAGGAATCAGGCATGGGTCTACTACAGTCACAAACTACCATCACTATTCCAAATAACACAACACCTTTAGGACCAGCTCTGAATGTGTAAATGTGAGCGCTGGTAAACCCAGCGTGGTAAGGGCCCTCCCAGCTGTAACGTTCTCTGCTGTCCTTGAATCGGCTGTATTTAGGGGGCCTGGCCGACCGTGGTAGTGTACACCCGAAACCCCAGCACGCATAAAGGCAGAGGCAGGGGGGTCACTGTGAATGGTGGGGCCAGCCTGGACCACATAGGCAAGTTCAAAGCCAGCCCAGACTACATAGAAAGACCTAGCAGAGGAGAAACGCAGCTAGGAAGATGAGACACATCTGTAATCCCAGTCACCTGTCAGGCTGAGGCAGGAGGAGTGAATGTTCAAGGCCTGCCCAAGCAATATAACGAGGACTTATCTAAAAAAAAAGAGAGAGAGAGAGAAAGAAAAACAAAAATGTACTTTAAACATGAAGATGAAATGTTCATGTCTGTGGGCTATTTAGGAACAAACAAATGCTGGGAAAATCAAACTGCTGCACTGGGACAGTAAATGCTCTGATAAAAGCCCTGCTAGGAATTTGAAAATAGAAACAAAACTGAGCCTGGAGAAAATGATCACCTAAACAGAAAGGTTAAAAAACCATTTCAAAGTGAAGCACAGTAGCGCATGCCTTTAATCTCAGCCCTTTGGAAGGCTGAGGCAGAAGGATCATAAATTTAAACCCAGCCTGTCCATTTAGCAATCTAGCAAGACCCTGTCAGAAAAAAAAAAAAAAAAAAAACAGATTATATAGGCTGTTGAAGTAGCTCAGTATGAAGACCCTGTGTAAGTTCAATCCCCAGTACCAAAAATAAAAATAAAATTTCAAAACTGGGGAAAAAAGGGGTATAGTCATTTGGGAATTAGGCTGGGGATATGGCTCAGTGGCACAAATGCCTGCCTGGCAAGTGCAAGGTCCTGAGTCCGACTCTCAGTTAAAGAAACAAAAAAACTAACAAAGAAAATCATTTGGGGGTTTTCTTAGTTTAAGATAACCTGTGAGTAGAAGAAATATACAAGTAGCTAAATAGCTATACCAAGCAAGGTCAGAAGCACTTATTAATAAAAAGTCACAAACGTACTTTCAAGTTTATCATTTCAGAGAGTAGATGGTAACAGAAAGTATGACTTGTTAAGCCAAATAAAAGCCTTATTAACAAGAAGTGACAGGATCACAACCCTGCTGTTGATAAACTGCCAGCATAGTGGAGGCATTCAATAAAGGACTGCCCATTTAACATACTGCAGCTTTAGAATAGCTTTAGAACCAACAGGTTCTATGTCAAGGCAGGCCTACAGTGTACCAGATGGAGCTGCTGCCACCACTTCCTGGATTGTATGTGAGTGCACAAGCCAAGGTGTACACCACAGAGGTACTCAGCCCAATAACCCTTCTTAAAGTGATCAGTCCATGAGTACAGCATTTACCTTAGACCTGACTTCTCTCTGCTTTCAAAGAGATGCAATGCTCAGCAGAAATCAGCCATTCTTCTAACAGCTAGAGGAAGTTTCACAAGGATATTAAATGACTGGTCGCCCCTGGATCCTGCCTCCTTATTCCTGGCAAACACAGCCACATCAGTCCAACCATGAAGCAGTATTTGTTTTTTAACACAGCAAGATTTCAAGCTATATTAATAGGTCACAAATACATATAAAAGCATAGCTTCAGCCCAGTCAAACAGGTTACCCATAGAGGAGACTACAAATATATATGGTAAAGTCTTAATTATTCCTAAAAATGAGTGGAAAAAATCATCACTATTAATACAAAAGTCACCTTAAAATTCTAATATATCTAGTATCCAGCACTTAGTTACTATTATATAGCAATATCCATAAAAATACAGAAATGCTCAGTAAAGTTTAAATATTAAGAATTTTATTAACACTGATTGCTCAAATATGTAGGTTATAATGTCAGCTTCACCATAATGAACATACAAAAGCTAAACATCCCAGTTTATAAATAATATTGCATACATTACTTACCACTTTCAGTGTATCTGATCTTACATAACTTTAATCTTTATTTTAAACAAACAGAACCTAATCAAGAAATAAAATCTACTGAAACAAAGCTGCAAGACACAATCACTCCATCAGAGAACGTCCAGTGTAGGTGAAAACAACATTTTAAAGAGTGATTAAGAATGCATCCACAGTAATGAGAAGCTGCTACCCTAGCACCCTCTTCTCTTGCCAGTTCCCTAACTGTCATCTCTATTTATGCCAGGAGTGACATTAGAATTTGGCTCCTGAACCAAAATTGCTTTTACCTTTCTCCAAATTCCATCAAGTGTGGCTTCTTTCTGCCCACCTAGGAAAAACAGCCTGGAATCTAAAAGCAGTGATAAAATAAGATCCAACTAGAAAAAAAGAGTTCTATTTATGTAGTCAGTATAAACAAAAAGGGACTAAAAATATCTGTTACCTTCAAAAAGATTATATAGGATTAAAAACAAAATCATTAAAAAAAAATTTTAGCCACCAAAATCTACATCTCTGAAGAAACTAAGACTATATATAAGGAAGTTTAATGATAATAAGCAAGTCAGAAATATACTATTTTAAAATATTACATCATACCTTCAGAAACACTATAGCTCTGATGATCTGTGTGAATTTAAAAAACCAGTCAGATGGAGAATTTATTCGTCCCACATTTTCCTTCAACTCTCTTTTCTTCTTTGTCTTTTCTGCTTACTTTTCCAGACTATACCAATGTGAATCTTTAGTATTTAGAACTACACAAAATCTTTTCAGGTCATCATGAGATAAAAAGTAAGGTTGGGAATGTAGTTCAATGGTAACATATGCACGAGATGCAGGTTCAATCCCTGCACTGAAAAAAGGAGGAGAAAGTACTCTTCTACCACAGTATCCTTCAAGGTTTCTTTTTTTTTTTTTTTTTTTTTTTTTTTTTTTTTTTTTTTTTTTTTTTGGCAGTACTGGGGATTGAACTCAGGACCCTGCACCTGCTAGGGAGGCACTTATTCCACTGAGCTATATCCCCAGCCCCCTTCAAGGTTTCTATAAAGCAAATTGCCCATGCCTCCCCCACACCAACAAACTTTTCAATTCTAAATTAATATATGCTCTTTTATTATAAATGAATACTGGAAGAAACACAGTATTATAAAGGAATGGTTTCAAGATCTGCAAAGAGAATGGTTATATAAGAAGTTATCCATAAACTAAATAATTGAATCAATGATAAAATACAATTTTGGATACATTGGTGAAGACCTCAGTAGAGATTTTTAAATTTTTACTGACTTGATCAATATATACTGGGAAAGTATTATTAAAAAATTATTGATCAATTTTATTTTAAAATCAGATATAGACAGCACATTTTCAAAGCCATCAGTAATGAGAATACAGCATGCAGGCAATGCAGATCTCACTGCTGGACTTGGCAGTCACAATAGAGTTTCTAGAGTAAAACCTAATTATGCTGTCCTTAAAAGAACACTAAAATTTGTTTTGTAACTGTTAAAAAAATATTCAGATAAATAGTAGATAAAAACTAGGTGGCACAGACTGTCAGAGTTCACCATGAATCTATCAGAAATACCAATTCTGTCTATGCTAATATCCTAACCTATAAAATTAAGGTTTCCTCCATATAACAGAGTAAGAAAAGGGAGGAAAGATAAAGTCAACAAAGGACTTTCCATAACCACTACCCCCAACCAGGTTAGCAGTCACACAGGTTCTTTATCTTCAAAGCACAAATTGTAAAGTTTACAATAATTTTTAAACTTTAACATGAGTCTTCTAGTAAATTCTAAATTTCACATCAGTAGATACTAACTATAATACATTCACTATAATCTCTTGAATATTCATGTATGACATACAATATTAACATAAATATTTATAAGCACAAAAAAAATCTAAAAATTCCCACATATAATGTGGCAAAATAATCGCTTTTAAATAATTATTAAAATAATTGCAGATTTAAAAAGATTGGATCATCCATCAAAAACATGAATGAACAATCAAAAGAAAGCAAAATATCTTTAAGATCAGGAAGTCTAACACAATAAACATTGTAAAATTTCAAATCTATGAAGATAAAGGTCCAGAGAAAAGATTAAAAGTTTAAAGAAGCTACCAACAGAATGTTTAGATTTTGCCAAAAAGGCATAGTGAACATTTTCACATATTCATAAGCTATTTAATAAAATGTTATCAAATTTGCCTTTGACACTATACAAACAGGAAACAAGTCCAGGGAATGGGGGCAGAGAATTGCTAGCTGCTATAGTTTGGATGTGTGTCCTCCAAAGATCTGTGTGTTAGAGGTTTGATTCCAGGCTGGCACTGATGGGAGAACCCTGCTCTCTTCCTCTTTGCTTTCAGGAATGAGGTTAAGTGGTTTGTTTCTCCACACACTCCCACCAGGATGTGCTGCCTCAACAGAGGCCTAAAAATACAGGGACAACTTAGTCATGGAGTGCAACTTCCAAACCCACAAGCCAAGATAAAACTTTTGCCTTTATAAGTTAATGTTGTCAGATACTTTGTTATAGTGATGGAGTAGACTAATGCTCCAGCCATAAAGAAAACTTCTTTATGGATAAAGTTCCATGAAACTGCTTAAGAAGACTGAAGAAAGACAATATTTAAAATTTAGTAAGTCCTTGGATCTCTTTATGTTTCTGAATTGTTTAGGGAACAAGGAGACATTTTACTCAACAAAACCTTGGAGTTGCGTTAGCTTTCCATCACTGTGACAGAACACTCAAAGGAAGAATAGTTTATTTTGGATCACAGCTTCAGAGGTTTCAGTCAATGGTCAGCTGGCTCCAAAGCACAAACATTATGGTAGAAGAGCATGGCAAAGGAAAGCTGCTCAGCTCATGGCAACTGGGAAGCCAGAGAAGGAGAGAGAGGGAGGAAGGGGTCAGAGACAAAATACTGTCCCCAAAGACACCTCACCCCCAACCCACTTCCTGCACACAGACCCCACCTCCTAACAGCCCATGTACCTATGAACTCATCAAAGGGTTAGTCCATTAGTGATGTTAAGGCCCTCATGATCAGCCACTTCCCAAAAGCCCATTAGTTGGTGACCAAGCCTTCAACACAGTGAGCCTTTGAGAGAACATTTTAGATCTCTACCATAACAGCAGTATAAGTTTTATTTTTAAAAACCACACTGAGAAATTAAAGTAAAATGGTGTATATGTCTTAAGTCAAAGTTTAAAACTATAATGTCCTATAAAATGGAATGATGTAAAATGCCTTTCAACAACCATCTTGTGCTTCATTTTATGATGTCGTAAGTTATAACTAAACAGTGCAGAACATCCTTGGCAGGATCTCACTTGATTGCTATTCTCTATTCTGGTACTGTGCATAACCTGTCAGGCATGTTCTTGAAATATGTGAAGAAAAACTGATGACCTTATTTTCCTAGGTTTACATGAGTTTCACACAGCAGTAGGGCAGTGCCTATACTATACAAAGCATTAATAAGTAACGAAAAAGACATTAAAAAAATCAAAGTGTGTTAGCACTCAACTACTTCAGCTTCCCAATTTTAAAACTTCATGGATTGAAATGTGTATCGCCAACCTCACAGCTCTGAGGGACATGAAACCACAATAAGTAGACATACATAGAAGATTAAAAAATGTGAAAACTGTACATCCAAGACATGAAGGAATAAAGTATTAGTTAAAGCACTAAACAATTCACAAATATAAAGAGATCCAAGGACTTATTAAATTCTGAATGCTGTCTTAATTCATTTCAGTCTCTTTAAGCAATTTCATGGAAACTGTAGTGACTGAAAATCTAATAAGATCATGGTTTACTTAACAGATACAAATAAAACTTTATCAATATGCCTCTCTAATGCTATATTGTCTTTCTCCGTATTACCTGTAGTCCAAACTTTGAGTTCATGTGAATTAAACAAGTATTTTCTGAATTTCAACTACAAATGTAATAGATAAAAGATAAAGTAATGAAAAAAACATTTGTGCCTGTCGAAGAAAGGAAACAGATATTATACTGAATCCATATTCTTTCTCATTTACCACCAATTTTTTTGACAAAGCTGACTTCACTACTAGGTTGAATCTGATAATTTATTAGACAAAGGTGAAGCAAAAAGTCTCTAATGTGTACTTTGTTGTTCATTATGAACACTGCATATCCTACGGAATACCTAACATGGGTAGTTTTTTCCCTGGTTTTGTTTTGCTTTCTAAAAGACCATGAGATCTGGATTACAACTGTTTTAAGAACCTAATAAATTCAAAAGAATAGCCCTTACAGATTTTCTGCTACAATGAACTAGGGTTATCTGACTAGAACAGAGAATATTTTAATTTTTCTTGATTTTAATGGCATCCTAAGATAAAGTCTGAAGACATTCCCTGGCTTATAGAAAATAACCAATCCAAACTTCATATGGTTCCAAAAAGTAATCCTGCAAGTCAAGACTGCCAGCTGGCATCAGAAAGATACCAGCCCGTGATGGAATCACTTCCAGAAGTCACCTGGTCACCGCCCTCAAACAATCCACGCAGAGAATTCCGGTACTGAGGAATAAGTGAGGTACTGAGGAACAAGTGTTAGACTTCTCAAAATGATGCAGGGATCAGACTGAAGCTCTTTAAAAACATAATAACCTGGCACAACAGTCCTACCACTGAGGAATCAAACAAGATGAAAATGAGATACAGTTGTTGCAAAGGTCACCCATTTTATCATAAAGCACCCTTAACAGAAGCAAGGCATTCTCTACACAAAGTTGAGCTGCTTCCTCTACTTGCCTCTGGCCTCAACAACCTTAAACCTCAGTCAGCAGAACTGCTAGAGGGATAGAGATCTTCTCTGTGGAGTCTATGGGAAAAGGTGCAAAACTAGGAGGTAGACTTGAGCCCTGCCTCCCTACTAAGTGGCTGTATCCTTAGGCAAACCACCTGACCTCTAATCCTCTTTCTCCTATGCTATAAAAAGATTATGTCAGGCCACCAAGGACCCCACATCACTGTGACAGCACTGTGCTGGAGGAAATGCTCCATCTCCTGGTGGATGGTGTGGGGTGGCTCACAGCCTACTGCTGATTCCACATGGTATTTTTCCTAACAATCAAGTCATTCAGCAACTACAAACAGGCAGCTCTCTGCTACCCATTCCAACACACAACCAACTTAACTGACCACCATAAGATTTCTTATTCTGCATGCATTCTTACCAGGCAGTAATTCAGAAGTTACTACAGAAGTTGTATAAAAAGGAAAACCGGAAGAGAGGTCTTCACTCTTCCTGTCTAGATCACAAAAGTGAAATCATTTTCCCTCACACTGGATACAAAACAATGACATAGATTACCCAAACTAAGGAATGGAAAAATGATTAAGAAGGAAAAATACAGATTTCTTCCATTAGCCAGTTCCAACTGAGGCAAGAAGCCTCTCCAGAAAACCAAGAAGACAAAGCAACACAAGTTGTTTGACCACCTTCCAGAACAGAGAGAGGGAGAGAAAGAGAAAGGAGGAGAGGGAGACAGAAGGTGCCAGCAGCAGACAGCACAGGAGGAATTGACACGCGAAAGCTATACTCAGCTGCCCTAAGAACGCCTGCTCCTGAAAGACATAGCCTTAAGAACTGAGGAAGCCTCAAGAAGAAGGGGTAGCTCCATCCCCTGAAAAGTGTCCCACCTTCTGACCTGTTACTTGGCTTTTTCTGGAACTACACTTCTATGAGGACAGCAGCCCAAGAAACACAATCATTGTGACTTTCTCTAAGGTGTTTTGAAAAATAAATATCAACCCCAGAGCAGGTTGCTGGCACATAATGCTGTGGAGAGAATACTTTGCGGGTAATGCTGAGCTTCATGTAGTTTCTCTCTCTCTCTCTCTCTCTCTCTCTGTCTCTCACACATACACACACACACACCTTAGGTATGTTCTTCTGGGACACTGGCAAAATTGAGACAATCACAGAAGAATCTCTCTCCTGACACAACTTAAATTTGGCAGGTTTTCCATGAATATTTCTTACCCGTGACAGGGCTCTTAAAAAACCAGGAAACAGTTACTCATACCACAAAAAGAAGAGACTCAGAAGGAACAAAAATGACATAGAAGAGGAGTAAACAATGAACACAAAAGCAAATAAACACATTGAAAACACTGACCAAGAAAGCAGTATGCAACACCCTAATCCATTTCCTTATACCCAGAGTATGAAGATACCTTCTCTCAATTCCTCAAGCACTCAGTTTCTGCCATTAAATACGTGGGTCCAGGGAGACTGGCTCATGATTCTCTTAATTACCATTTTCTGCCTCCTCACCTTAAGCAGACAGACAAAGAAATGCTGTATGAGGACAAGAACACCCTATCAACTTCTCCAAAGCTCTCTCAGTATCAAACACTTTAAGTCTCATGTAACAATAATGATTACACAAACTTTCTGGTTTCTAAGAGTAATGGCAACACAAGAACATGAAGGTTTTCTTTAATATACCTTAACCAAATTATAAACTTTAGATGAATTTGGAAATGGTCTAAACTCTGAAGTTAAAAACCAACCCAAAGATATAGCTTGTATTTATTGTAAGGTAAAAGCTTCATAAGATTGATTCTCAATCTTCAGATAGATGAAACATGCTTGAATTTTTTAACCAATGCTTAATTCCCTACCTATACCTAATCTAATCATTAATGCAGTCTCCTTGACCACATGCCACAAAGTACATCAAAATAAGCAACATACTAATCTAAAGGAATCAGGTAATTATAGAAAGTGCCTGGAACCAAGAATTTCTTTTTTAGACAGAGTCTCATGTGTAGTCCAGGCTGGCATTGAACTCACAGGGATCCTCCTGATTCAGGCTTCCAAGTGCTGGGATGACAGGCACACACCACTATGCTTGGTTCAGTACCAAGAACTTTTAAGTGCTGCTCAAAAATAAGTTCAAAATGTTTCTATTTACACTGAAATTTTTTTTTTTTGCTACCAGTAATTGAACTTAGGACCTTGCACTTGCCAGGCAGTGCTTGTGCCGCTAAGCTATATCCCCGGCTATTTACACTAACTTTAAAAGTACAGTTAATTCACAACTAATTTTTCTTAGGTACTGGGACTGAGTGCAGGGCCCTGAGCTATATCAAACTCCTTTTTTTTTTTTTAAATCTTGAAGCAGAGGCTCCCTAAATTGTCCAGGTTGCGCTCAAACATCCTCCTGCCTCAGCCTGAGTACTGAGATTACAGGCATGCACCATCACACCCAGCTCAAAACTAATTCTTTAAACACAGACTTTTACTCACACTCAAAATAAAAATTAGTTATGCTATAGACTGTGCTAATTTTTAAAACTATCAGCATTGAGCTCCTACTATTCTGGAGGGTTTTGCTAAGATGTTGAATAAAAGGACACATTCTGATTCATTATTGTAACTGGCCTAGCTCAAGTGGCTGCCAGGAGAGCAAGGCTTTATGGGCATTGTTCATCCTCAGAAGCTACATTAATGCTGGGTTGATAAAAAAGATCTTTATATCTGTTTGCCAGGTGGAACAAAAAGTTAACTAGAAATGCAAGTGCTTAAAGTCACCAAAAAGAAGGCTCTACACTGACATTTTCTACCTACTTAGCATTCATCTGTATTCAGCTCACTAGACATTAACACACACCAAAGTTGCTCTCTGCTATTCAAATCATGCTATTATGCTCAGGAGTAGATTAATAATATCCACCTTCCTTATTGTAAAATAAAATTACAGCATTGGTCCAAACATGACATGTGGAGCCTCTTTATACTTCTGCTGGTGCATCAGCTTGCTCTACTGCACACGCAGGAGAAAGCTTTGCTAAAGCTTCCCTGCTATTTTCAGAGGGGGAGAAAAAGCTGAAGACTAAAAGAATAATGGGCAAATGGAGAGAAACACACCACACACACAAACCTCACATCTGTCCTGTCAGCTTTTTTCCAGCCATGAGGGTAGAATGTCTTTTCTAAGCTGACACCATCAACAAAGAGGTGAGCAGGTGGACTGCAAGCCTCTATTAAACAACTCATAACACCGCATTAGTTTTCCAGAAAACCTAGAAGCTTCAGCTGACCCCAAAGCATCTGAGCAAACAGAAGCAGGCAACTAGTAGGGAGAAATCCCCACTCCCAATGGGGACAAGTCTAAAATCCAAGGAGGAAGGAGTTGGGGGGGTGTGAGACAGAAGCATGTCTGATAAAAGGAAAAACTGTTTTGCAATCAGATTAAAGGAGAATTCCCAGACAAAACTTCCTTCACCAAAATAAGGGAGATGACAAGATCTAAATTCATAATGAGCAATCTAAATTCAAATATTATTTGCAAACACAAAGAAAATCTCAAAATACAGAATTTTTAGAAGTACTGCTTTAGAAACTGTAGCAGCAGTTACAAACTCAAACATTTACAAAGACCAGGTTGTGACTTCACAAACCATGTTTCCTCTAACAGGGTAACTGATGAACAGAGCACATATGCTCATTCTCTACAATCTTTTCAAGAGGCAAAAAATATGGCTCTGAATTGCTACAGTATCCCCCAACCCTAAATCAGTAACTCACAAATTTTAAAATAAAATTCAGGCTAAATTAAATAGCTCCGGGCCATATACTGCCCCTGGGCTACCATTTGGTACCTGCAACACAAATGACTTGTCCACTGATACCCAAACTCACTCTAATAGTGGGACTTACTTTGTCACAAAAGATACTCTTTTTCAGTGCGTAAAATGCATCAAGAACAATGTAGCAGAAATGCAGCAAATGCATCAAGGTCACTGTAAAAGTTGGAGCAGGAAAAGGAAGGGCTGAGTATGCTGTACTTGATCCAGAATTACCTAGAAGCAGAACCAGGACAGGGCTCAGAAGCATAAACAGGGACGGGGGCTAGTACAGACAAGTCACACAGCAAAAAGAAAGGATGGGGTAGTTCAAGTCTCTCCATTATTAAGAAAGAAAGGAATGAAAAGAAAAGCACTGATGACCTTGTGTCTGGGGAACGTACAAGACTCATTCACAGCCACAGGCCAAAAAGCACCCAAAAGGTTTAACTAAGTAAGTTTGTAATCAGTAAGCAGCACCTAGAGAGGACAAAAAGGTATTCAATAAACTCATACAGAAATAGGCCTCACCTGGGAACAGGTTCTAAACGTTTGTTCACTCTGTAACACATGTTGTGTATTTAACACATTCTGGGTAGCTGTGTGGTAAAGGTAGGTGACCTTCCCCCACATCACCAGAGGCACCGCCCGTGAAGCAGCAGCATCAGCGAAACAGAAAAATCTCATTTTTCTATTTTGAAAAAGAGCTCAGAGGAAGCAAGATCAAGCGCAATCAGCCCCAGGAATATTTTTCCACCTTATCCCATTTGCGGAACTTAATTCCAAACACACTGCGATTTATTTGCTTTGAGAAATATCTCTCGTACTTCTGATGTACACAAATGTTGCCTAAAGAATAAAAAGGTGTTAAACAGCTTTTAAAAACTGAACAAGTAACCAATTTCCAATTAACTTACTTGGCTGGGCATCAGGGACTTTTCACTTGTGGTGGTAAGAAGAAAATGAAGCAAGGAGAAGGAAAATGTGTTTCTCTGGAAACTACACCTGTTTTTTTGTTTTTTTGGTGTTTTTTGAGATAAAGTCTTGCTGTGGAGTGGCCTTGAACTCACTTATGTAGCCCAGGCTGGCCTCAGAATCATTTTCAAGCCTCCTGCTTCAGACTCCTGAGTGTTGGGATTATAGATATACACCCGCCACACCTGGCCAACTTGTGACACTTATGAATAGACCCCAAGACAAGAGATTAAATAAAATTCAAATCAACAAAATACAGACTGGGCCAGGGATAGAGCTCAGCGGCATAGTGCCTGTCTGGCAAGTGCAACGTCCTGAGTTTGATTCTCTGTACCAAAAAAATAAAATATGGACCAATTATTTTAATGTAATGCTTATATTTTAAAGTCCAATTTCTCACCAAAAAAATATGAAAAATTTAAATTAAGAAATCTATATGCCTGGGACGTAAGCTGGCTAAATTCTCATAATCTCACATTCACATGTCATCTCTTAGCATCATTCATATTTTCAAAGAAAATACATTTTAGATCTTCCAATTCCCATCAGAAATATAAATATCTATTTCTATACTGAAATGTTCAGCCACAACTCTCAAAACCTCCAGCAGTTTTCCTTCTACTCCGTGGCAGAAACGTGTGACAGAATGCTGGAGGGCGGCAGGTGGAGCTTAGTGGCAGTGCACATACCGTTAGCAGGCCTAAGAGGTCCTGGGTTCAGTCTAGAGCACCAAAAAAAAATTCATAATATATTTAAAGACAAAATGTATAAAACTGCTGTACAAGAATCACCTATTACTATCGTTCCAATTCAGTAAACACTACCCAAAAACCACGTACTTTAATTCAGTCCTTGAGATGGGGAAAGTGAGATCTTAACATAAAGAAAAAAAAAGTTAGAAATCAAAGACGGAGTTGACAACCAAAACTAGACAAGAAAAACAAGGATTCCAGCCCCTTGTTTTCCACCTGGCCCTAATGAATTAAGAATTTTAACTTAAATGACAAAAATCTACTGAGGCAAGAAAACTCAGCAGATAAACGGGCAGCACTGTGCCCACAAGAATACTGTACATATGTAAATTTGTTTATGAAAACAGGAGGGATTCTAAAACAAACTGCAGAGACAGGCAAGCTCAGAGTCACCCTTCTACGAAAAATGAAGACCCACATTGCTAACTCAACGGCAGAAAAGAACCTGTCTAATGTCTGCGTCCGGCTCTCAGCAGCATAGGTGGTCTCCTGATTCCTAAGTCCTGTTTTCCAAATATTGTAGCACCTCAATGTAATCTTTAATTCAGGTATGGTGGCAGAAACTTATAGAAATTTCTATATATGTGCATTTCTCTAGGAAGGAAAGGCCTGCGGCTTTCTTCAAATATTCAAAGATACTTAGATTCCTCAATATTAACAAATTTCAGTTTAACAGTGACTTCACAATATGATAAAGGAAGGCTAAGAATTCCAAAACAGTTCTTGTTCTCTATTCCAATCAAGACGTAAACCTAGTGAAGAAAGTAATGAGTTTAGCCAGGCGTGGTGGCGCACGCCTGTAATCCCAGCACTCCGGAGGTTCAAGCAGGAGGATCGTTGGCAGCTAGAGAGCAGCCTGGGCTACAGAGTGAGCTCAAGGCCAGCCTGAACTGCACAGCAAGACCTTGTCCAAAATGACACAAAGAAACAAAGAAAGAAAGAGACAGAGAGAGACAGAAAGAAATAAAATTTCATCTTGAACAGTTTACTCATTTGATATTCATGAAAATAAAAATTTTTGTCATATTACAACAAGATACTGTTTAAAATTGCTGAAATAATGACCAGCTCACAACAAAAGTCTGGAGGAAAAAACTAATCATTCAGTATATTAATCTTTCTTTTAACAAACTGTTTGGATCAAAGAAACAGCCTAGTATTAGACTACCACTATTAAAGAAGGGAAAAATAGCATATAGGTACCTTAACCAAAATGTACCTAGAACTAAGAAAAACCCGCAATGTGAAAAAGAAATATTTATTGTTTCACTGCCAATAAATCTAGAGAGGAAAAAAATGACCTTTAAAAGAAGTTTTTAAAGTGGAAAAGGGGGGGTTGTTAAATCTTGTCATTTTCAGTCAAAATGTGACATAACAAAAATCAGTAATAGCAAGTTTTTAAAAAAGGAAAAAAGAACCAACACACTTAACTTTTAATAACCTCTAAATCGATTTAGTTCTAACCTCATGCCACCTATTTTTATGATCTTCGTTGTTTCACCATTTCTCTTTCCAAAGCCCTATCCTTCTATGCATGAAGATTTCTTATAAGAAAAGCCAGTATCTGTCACCACATAAAACTATCCCACAATATTCAGAAGGAAAACATGTTCAAAGACTAATCCATAGCTCTGAGGAAATATCCTTTCCAAAAGTAGATATTTTTATAAAGAGCAACCCTCAAAAAGTCACACCAGCATTGAAGAGGATGTATACAAGAATATACCTAGTTCACTGCTGCTCACAGAGCAGTCACCTTTTGTTTTATACCACTGATGACTATGCTAGAGATACAGAAAATCATCTTCCCTCAAAACTCTCCTAGTTACTTTAATAAAATGAAATTTATAATGCATATCACACAAGCAAATCTGTAAATTTGTTAGTGAAAATTTTTTCTAAAATACTCCATACATCCTAATTTCAGACTCCAAAAGTTACCATTTAAACTATGATAAAACATGTATTTCTAATGCACAAAAGCCTTAAAGTAAATATACGGTCCTTCAAACCTAAGTGCCGTCTATTTCTTGTGGTACAGATTTATATTGCTTGAAATCCAAAAAGAATAATAAACTAGTACAGTAAACCTGCTAGTATTATAAACCAAATAAAAACACAATAAATGTTCTTCCTAAATTAAAAACACAAAGGGCTGGGGATATAGCTCAGTGGAATAAGCGCTTGCCTAGCAAGTGCAGGGTCCTGAGTTCGATCCCCAGTACCGCAAAAAAAAAAAAAAAAAAAAAAAAATAGAAACAAAAGATATGGCTGATGTGGCACTAAATTATAGTATGTGTGTTCGGCAAGTAACTGGCCCAGTGAGGACTTCCCTAACAGTAAAAGGAAACCAGCGGAAGCAAGTGAACATTCCTTGCATTTTATGCCCTCCAGAGAGCTGGATGTGGCATCACAAGGGCACAAAGCCTACAAACATTTCTATATTATATTAAGAAAGCCGCAAAGTCTCTAACCAGGATAAGCTGCCCAACCTTGCATTCCTGTGCAAAATACAATGCGGGGTCCTCTGGTTCAAAAATTCTTAAGAATTTCACTGGGGTGGGTAAAGGATGCAACTGCACGGCTCACACGCCTATACAGCAGCCCCGCCTCCAACCAAGTGCCCGTACTAAAATCACTGATGGAGAAAGGCTCAGATGTAACAGTGTGCTATGATATTTAGCCTGCCCAGTTGAGTAGCCAAGGAAACAGAAAGGCCGGGTGAACCGCTATGGACAGGTTTCCCACAGGGTGGCACACCATCCAGGCCCACTTATAGCCTCCCACAGAGCTGCCAAATAACCGAACCATGCCAACTACCGAAGCTCTCTAGGCTCTCTCACTTCCAAACACTGTGAATGACAAAGGTAGCAATAAGATAATGTAGTAGATTTAATAAGGCTTCAGATGAGAGCAAGATACTTGACCCTACCCATGCAGACAAGAGGTCAAAAAGACAAATGAGGTATTTTGGAATATCCAGTTATGTGAGGAGAAAAAACATTATGGAAAAATTTCCACTGTGGTTATGAGGTCATACTAATACCTGAAAAACATTACAGGTTAAAAAATAATCTATCCCAGCAAACAGAAAAGAGTTGATTCCAGGTTAGAAGTCAGGGTATTCTGGATGGCTCTGTCCTGTCCTTAAGAAGTTGGGACTTGCTTCTAAAAGAGAAAATTTTTTAAATTTATTTTTTTAATTAAAATTATATTCATGGTAATGAGAAAAGCTCTGAAGGCTGAAATAGCTGAAGGTGGGTGTCTGCGAGGCTTCATCCAGGAACAAGTGTCTGGGTACCAAAAACCAAGAGGTGGTTCAAGCAGTTGGACAGCAGAAAGACCACTTCCTGCGCGATTCTCCCTTGTCGGGGCTTAACTGCAACCGCAAAAACAGAGATAAGATCTGGTTTCTCTGCTGAAGAACCATTAACTACAAGCAACCCCCCCCCATCAACCAAAAAGGAACTCGAATCAGCCAACATATCTTGGGTCTAGAAAAGGAAAACACTGCACTGAACGAAGAGGTGGGCGGACAAACACTGACCAGCGCCGGGTACTTGTTCCGCACAATGACTGCGCCAGACCACCCCTCTCTTTAACTGTAAGGAAGGAGTGCGCAGGGCGGAAGTAGCGGGCTTCACTTCCTAGCACCACAGGCTACATGGTGGCCGGCACCTAGACACAGGGAGAAGAGGGGCGAGAGCTAGTTTAGTCTCTGGGGGGTAAAGGCCTTATTCCCCAAAAGGTGGCAGCACAAAGTTACCCAAAAGGGCAACAAGAGCTTTTTAAATCACACACTTTTCTCCGATGTACCGTATTTCCTCATAATTTAATTTTTCCACCGCTCTCCAGCGGCGTCTTCCAGCTGCTCTCTTCTTTCTCCTCACTCCCCTCTTCTCTGAGAGAACTTAGCGCGTAGGCGACCCTCCCCTCGGCCTGCGCGGGTTAAACACACATGCCTACAGCCCTGCTATAAAGAACGGCCTCAAATAGATGCAGCAACCGCGGTCCGTTGGCAAGAGTCCCGTGGTCTGTCCTGAGGGCGGAGGCGGCAGCAGGTCCAGGCGCCGGGGTAGAGGGCTCCGCTCACCAAGATGGAGCCCGCGGCGGCTTCCGCAGGAAGCCCCGCGCACGCAGGGGTCCGGGCCGGGACGCGCTCGAGGGCGCCCGGACGGGCTCCACAGCACGCGGGGCCCAGCGACTCGGGCTTCTGGGCGCCCCGCTCTCTCTCCTTTGAGGCTGGGCTACACGGGAGCTAGGACGAAGTAGGGTCATGAGAGTAAGTTTTACACAGCTCTTTTGTCCTCGCCGGGGCACAGTACCCCGTCTGGGCACCGCGGGCAGCGCTCTGAGGGTGAAGGAAGGAGGAGGAGCAAGTCACCGGTGGCGACTCAGTGCGGGAAGGCAGCGGATGAAACTGTCGCCAGAGTCGGTCCCGGGCCCAACAGGCGGTTTTCGGGGACCCTCCCGACGTTAGGCTCGGACTTGCGCGGCTCTCGCCCCTGACGCCGGCGCAGCACCCGGCCCGCCAGCCACCGGGCGGGCGTCGACGCGGCCGTTCTGGACACCGGCGGCCGCCCGCTCTCCCGGTGCTCTCGCAGCTGTCACCACCGCTCCTCCTGGGCCAGCAACAGCAGCAGCCGCTCGGCGCGGGCGACCTGAGCCCGGCGGCGTCCGCGCTTCCCGCGCAGCGCAGGCTTGCGCGCGGCCCGGCTGAGACCCAGCGGCTGCGCCCGACCCCACGGAAGCCGGCGGGCGCCGCGCCCCGCCTCGCCCGCACCCCGAGGCCGCGCCCTTCTCAGAGGCCTGGCCTGCCGGCCGCGAGGCGCCCCGCACCGAGCGGCACACCGCGCTGTCCGGCGGGCACGCGGCCGGGCCCAGAAGTCGCCCGCGGCCCTGCACGCACTCACCTGCGTCCGGCGCGGTTCCCGCTCCTCCCGCGGCCGCGGGCGCGTCTCCGCCCTGCACGCCGCCCGCGCGGCCCTCGCCGGCTCCGCAGCCCCCTCCGCGGTGCCCACGGGCGGGAGGAAGGGGCGGCGTCGCCCCCAGCGCCCGGGTCCCCGCACTCCCGCCGCGAGGGGCCGCGCTCCGGGAACTTCACCCGCAGCCTCGGCTGCCCTCGCCACCCGGCCCCGAGCGCGACCCGGCTGCGGCCTCGGCCGGGCTAGCGCTGCACAGCCTCTGCCGGCGCCCGAGGGGACGGGCGGCCCCGGCCCTGGCCCACGGCCCACCGCACACACACCCCCGCCCCGCACTTGCCTGCGGGACACGGAGCCGCAGCTCTGTGGCTCTGCCGCGCGGGTGACAGCACAGCTGAGAGGAGTCGGGTGGCTCCCGGCGGGCGTCCGGGCGGGCTCCTGGGGCGGCGCTGGCGGGAAGGCGCCCCGAACCTGGCGGAACCCCGCCCCGCCGCGCCTCGGACCGTGCCTCCGGGCCGGCAGCCTCGGCTCCGTGACGCGGGCACGGGCCGCCGTTTGTAGCGGGCGCGGAGGAGGGGCTAGCCTGGCCGGGCGCCAGGAGGCGGGGCTGGCAGCTCCGGGCGCTGTGGCCGCCGCGCGTGCTCTGCCGGACCGCCCGTGGGCCGCTGCCGCTCGGTCCTTGACCTGCGGGAGACGCCGGCTGCGAAGCTGGGCTCCGTGCCTGGGCTCCCGATCCCCGCCCCCTCCCGGACTCCTCGACCAGGTTTTCCGGACCGTAGGGAGAGCGGCACGCACCCGTGGCGGAGGCGGCTGCCAGGTGCAAGTTTGCAAACCCCAAGGTTTCGAGCGCGCGCTCACCGGGAGTCAGCAGCTCGCACGGCACAGGGGCTACTCTGACATACGTGCGTGTATCATGGATGCACACATATATATACATATCTATGGCAAGTAGACTTAGAAAGCTCTTCCCCCCACTTCACAACCCAAACAGGTCCGGTCCCTAGATGGAAAACTGAAGGCTTAGTTCCCCCGCCGCCCCTTCCTGCCTCTCTAGAGAGAATCTAACGCCCAAGAGCGCCCGGAGTACCTGTGCCCGGTGCCACGCTCTGCTCCAAACGCAAAGTAGTAAGTCCTGCACTGCACTGTGCAAGCGCCTACCGCTAGCCACATCCTTTCTCCCACTGCCCCCACGAAAGCCTGAAAAGACCAACTCTTCACCGAGGGGACGTCCCACGGCTGCCCAGCCTCGGCCCGCCCTCTTGCCCAGCTCAATCCCTTTTCCTTAGAAAAACCTGTGCCCTGTCCTCGACCCAGACTGAGAGTCAAAACCGAACCCTGAGCCACGCCGAGAGAGCACGTTTTTACACCTGTTTAGCCACCTAATTGCGAGAGCACCTGTCGTGCTTTTTTTTTATTGCAAAGCTTCCGTTTTAACCTTACCCCCTAAAAAAAAAATCATTTAAAATAGCACCTGTCATACCTACCTGAAATTGCAGGAGGTAAGAGAAAGGAACTGAGCAGTGGGCGACTGAGTCGCCGCAAGAACGTGACCGAGGTTACAGCTTCAAGGGCATGCTGCGGGTTTGATGCAGCAAGGTCTACTAAGGGCGCCCAGCGCTCCCCGCCCCCATGCGACGGGCGGGGCGTGGGGGAGAAGGGAGGAGGACTCTAACCTAGGGCGGAAGTGGGGGAGGCAAATTTACCCTCTTGAGCGAAGTCATAGGCATTATAACAGGCATCATAAAGTAGAGGGCTCGACCATAGTGGAAATGAAAGACTGGCCTCCATTTTTGGGACCCACACTGTGAACCCCAGAAGTACCTAACTGGTTCTATATCAGCATTTGTGTGCCATCCCAAATCAGATTTACAATTAAATGACCTTTATTGACATTGTATGGCTTCCTGAGAAAACCACTCAAAGCGCCTGCGCCTTTTTTTACCTCCCTCTAAAGAGTTAATTATAATATTCCCATCCCAGGCAGGTGAGACTGCAAGGAATGCCAGTTTCCAAACCTCAGGCAAAAATAGGCCTACTTGATTTGCCACTCCAAACCTAAAACTCTTAGAATGCGCTACACCCTACTTCCTGAAGCTGTCTTCCTGAAGTTAGGGGAGGGAGAGTTCCCCAAGTCAGCTAAACCACTTCTCTCCAAGTCTCGATTTCGCGAAGAACTCCAGAACGGGTTGGCTTTATAAATGAAGGTGCCTGTGCGCGTGTTTAAAAGGGGAGTGGGAAAGCCATAAAGACCTGCTGCTGAGATAGGCTTACACAATGACAAGAACAACTAAGGGCAGTAGTTTTTTCATCTAATCTCCTAACAGGCGAATTTGAAACAAAATTTTCATGAGCACTTGCTCAGATTCTGACAGATCTCTTCAGTGTCCCATTTAATTGAAGAAGCCATTTTACAAGGGAGACTTACAGGCCCAAATAGATCTCTTATCCGTCTGTTCCCCAAAGCACAAGCATCCTTTCCCTTACCTTTCAAAACTGGCTTTCAATTAGTAAAATAATTTCTTCCAATTAGTATTGTGTGTTTTATACTTCCTTACATGTATTTGCAAGCCTACTTCATATGGGTTGCAGTTAGTAGTTTAGGCCTAGGAAATAAAATACATTTATCTCCCACGCACACCACCCTGAGGATAGGTATAGGAGTGTGGAGAGGGGCTGTGGGTTTAGAATCTTAACCAACAGGAATGTTTGGACACGTGTGGGGGAGGGGAGGGAATCTGTGCTTTTCGGGGACGAAGTACAGAGACACCCACCCCGTCCAGCAGTGTTAAAAGAAATACTGAATTGCTGGCTATGTCCTCTCACCCTGGCTACAATGCAACCAGACCTGCAGCTGGTAATTACAAGAGAATATACCCAGTCTCCATACCAGTTTTGCTAAATGATACTTGAAAATGGAAAATGGGGAACGTATCTTCCAACCCCAATTTGCCACAGTTGTATAGCTCTCTGATTAATTCTTTACAGACGTGAAATAGGTGGATACCTAGCAACGTGCTGGGCATAAATTAAGCAACAATGGCCACGCGAGGTTCTGTCCGTCGCGGAACGCCTATGGTGGGCAAGGCCACCTTGCCATCCCTGGCCCCCATCGCCCTTGACAGAGTCCGCGGCAGGCTGGCAGTGCGCTGGTCCCGAACCCACTGGATGGGTGGGGTGGTGAGCAGCGAGAAATGAACCACCGCGGACGGCTTTGTAGCGTCTCGCCATCCTCTGCCTCGCAAGCGCCACACGGGCGCTCTCACGCACACACTCGCCCACACCCCTTCGTGCCAATAATTGAAACTTCTCTGAGGCAAAGCCAGCCTCGTTCCACCATCGCCACTCCCGCCCTCCCCGCTCGAACACCCGACCCCTTTCCCAAGTCTACCCTGGATCTTCTCTTTTGCTGTAGAAAGCCCGCTGGCGTCTCCTCAACCCTGAGAAATCACAAAAGTTAAAATGAAGCGTGTGCCTGTCTGCCCAGCTTCTCTTCCCCAACCATCTTGCTCCTAGCGTCGTTTTAACAATAGCTCTTGGAGGAAGGGGAGCGGGAAAGGGGCCGGCTCGGCGCCGGGGGTGGCGGAGCAGCCCCGCAGCAGCGAAGGGGTTCCCCTCTTCCCACAGGCGAACTCAGCCGCCTAGGACCAAGGACAGGGCTTGGAATCCGCGTCCCTGCGCCCAGCACTGCGAGGCTCCCAGGCAGCCGCCACTTCACAGACACAGCTCCAACGAGCTTATTTACGCTTTCTGAACAAAGGGAATCTCATATCCGGTACAGGCTTAAGGATTCGGCCCCAAATTGGCTGTCTCCTGTTAAATCTGAATCACGGCCATCGGCGTCCGTGAATTAGAGCCCGCATACCAAGCAAAGATGAGTTTTGACAGCTTCTAACCGCCCCAGCCCTAGCCCAGCCCCAGCCCTCAGGCGGAGAGTACTTTTTTCAGTCAACTACAACTCGCGGCTTGGTGCAGCATCTAAATTCCATCTGGCAATCCCATTCCCCAGCACATGCTATCTGGTTAATGCAATTAAGCCGGGGGTTTTGTTGGTCTAATCTGCAAGTCCAGGCTTCTGATTCCCCTTAATGATACTAAAGCCTCTCCAGTCCTCCGGTTCCTTTGCGAAAGTAGAGGCATGCATCCCCCACCACCCAAGTTATCCCTCTCTTCCCACGAAATGAACTTCCAACCTCAATCCCGAAGCTCACTCAGCACCTCGCCTCCCATTGTACCCTCGCTTTACCCTGGCCACATTTGCCACTGAAGTTTCCACCACTGACATTTTCAATATTCAGTACGTTAAGCATGCGTCCACTGTCTTTTAGTCTAGCTCTCTAGAATTAAAAAAAAAAAAAGAGCAGTAGGTTTGAAAGGAGGCAAACATGTGCAATTAACTTAATATTCTGTATTCCGCTCACTTACACGTTTTTCTGGGTTTGCCAGCACATCGCTGCAACTAATGATTAAAGAAACCAAACCGAAACTTACCTTTCTCCCTTAAGGTTTTTTGTGTATGTGTGTTTTTAAAGTAACGGTGCCGTTCTCCCAATAAGGATGAGCAAGAAGCTGCTGGATAGTTCTCTTAAGACAGCACGAAACCTAAACTGTGCTCAGCTTAAAAGAAGCAAATAAAAAGAAATGCTTTCGACCGCAAAGTCCAACGCTAAAAGAAATGGTGAAAAAAAAAATTATGAAAGGGGAGGGGGAACTTAAAAAAAGAGAGTTTAAAAAGACGGAGGGACTACCCTCCTACTGCCGCTCAACTAAACAAAAAGGGGCAAGAAAAACAAACCAAGGAACAAAGAAAGAGACGAAAGAACGTTTTTTTCAAAAAGACGACGTCTTTCTCCTTGTTGCTTTTTAGTAGGTCGCTACAGGAGTAAGCTGCTGCATCTCTAAGTGAGAACAGAAGTGGGGGGGAGGACGTCTTGAAAGGGAGGTGGACTGGACCACAGATTTATAGCACCGTATCACCAACCCCTTCTCTGCCTCCGCACTGCCGTGTGTGCAGCTGCTCTGCCAGGATCCTATCCCGGCCAGCACGCGCGGAAGTATACGCCGAGTCGTGCCACAACGTAACTTGCTCATTGCTCCAGGTTGCTGATTGGTCTAGATGCTTCCATTGAGACCGCCCAGGCGAGACTGCGTGATACTATTGGCTATTAGCTTGTGTCACTCTCGCGAGCTCAATGGAGTCCCTTTTCAAGGTAAGTTGTGCGGGGAGGTACACACTTAACACAGGCGGCGAAGGGAAATGCAAGAAGCAAAAGGAGATGGGGAGAGAGCAACGTGGGAGGGTTGGAACTGTACTATCAGAGTTTGCGATATGGCACGATCTCCTAACCTCTCAAATTTTTCTGCTTCCGAAAGATTCCTTTCCATTGCCAACACTGCTGCTGCTTTGGCATATTTCTTTATAACATTAAACTCTGTCCGGTATGTATAAATCACTGAGAGCTCCTCTCTCTTTGATCTGAGTGAAAAGGATGAATGTACATCCATGACTTGCTCGCATGCCTTTTCGAGTTCTGTTCCAATAGTCTGTATTAAATATTAGGCAATTGTTTGTCTATGTTTTAAAATATGCACATGGCACATCTCCTGTTTTTGCTTTGCTTTGTGTTTGTTTGTTTGTTTATTGAACATCTTTTTAGAGTAAGAATGAAGTCAGAAATGTTTTCAAATAAAGCTGCACCGTTTAAATTACCTTTCACTTTGTGTCAGAGTAGAAAAGGATATGAGAAACATCCTGTCCAGAAAAATAAGGTCCTTTCCTTGGAATTGTGTGAGGATGACTCTCAAAAAAAAAAGAGCAACTGTATATAAAATTAGAGCAGTCACTCTCGCATTTGCTTGGAGTACAGTTCTTGGACCGCACATGTATTGCTGACAGTAGAGACAGGAGAACCTTTACCAGGGCTTCTTCTTAGAATATAAAAAGTTTAACCAAAAGACCAAGTGCTGTCAATGTTTCTGCTTTATAGATGAAGATTACTTAAGTACAACCCTATAGTTTAGTAACACTCAAGAGGCTGTCATAGGGTTTGACTTATATTTATTTCTCCTCCCAACTGCAAGTGAGGTCCTTGGTTTTCTTGATGTACAAGTAGAGACCATATTCACTTGACATATGTCCTTCTCCAGCCAGAATTTCTTTTTCCCATCTTGAAAGGTAGTGCCAACTTGCTAACATTTCTTATAGTGTAATGTGGCTTCTCTAGAGCCACATGGTTTTCTGGAAAAAAAAATCCTTTACCTGTTCATTTATTCCTAGTTGCTGCCTTTGAGAATGTTTGAGAGAGAAGGCTCAGGGAAGAAGTAAAAATTGCAGGAAGGTGGAGGTGTTTTAGAGAGGGAAAGGAAGAAGATGGTTCAAGAGTAAAATGTCTTGGAAGTGAAGAGTAAAGGTAATTATTTCCTTGGTTGTGTCCTTCAGTGTTGATACCTGAATAATGGCAAAGAACAGAGAACCTGTTTACCTCTTATACAGCCCGTAGAAAAATGCCTGAGTTCTATTACTTTGCATGACAAGAACTAAGGGTTGGGAAAGAAGGCCCTATACATTACCTTATAATTAGCATTTACAGTTACCATTCCTTAAGCTCTACTGCCACTTTTTATATAACAACAGGCCCCAGGGTCCTTCATCTTAAATCTATTCTCTAGACCTAGCTGAAATTCAGGGCAAAAAGAAAGAAAAATGAGGAAATGGGTTAAAAGGCTGGAAAAACAAGGCTGCATTCTATATACAACAGCTGTGTGAATAACAGAAGATTGGATTTGTCGTCACCCTCCTTCAAGGTCCTATGCTCAACCCACCTCAGAACAAAAAACAAACTCTTAAATAAATACAACTTGGGTTAAAGTACAGTAACTTCTGGTTTAATCAGACATATATAAAGTGAATTGTCTTTTTCCCTCATCTATAAAGTTGACACTGCATTAGTTGTATGCATGTTCATGTAATTTTCTCACCACTTTGAAGAAAATCTTTAATATTATATAAATGCCTCCTAACTGGATAGTAACAAATATTTTGTTTTACT
This sequence comes from Dinomys branickii, assembly GCA_004027595.1. Classification (NCBI taxonomy): domain Eukaryota; kingdom Metazoa; phylum Chordata; class Mammalia; order Rodentia; family Dinomyidae; genus Dinomys; species Dinomys branickii. The sequence continues at coordinate 186,362 of PVLD010000709.1, forward strand.
TTCCAATGCATATAATATATATCCACAATAAAGATGTATAGATTACAATGGCATATTTTCCAAAAGGATAGGGATTGTAGAAACCTGGGGTTGGTATGAAGTAGTGAAAATCATAACATGTGTTACATCAAGATATTAAAATAGAAAACAATAAACTTGTTCTTTCAAAAACAAAATAATAAATTCTATACATTTCATACACAGTATATCCTCTTCAGTTTGGGCAGAGCAACAAATATTTTTCAAGGTATTGTCAACTTTGACATTGTCTTTCCTTTGTAGGTAAATTATACTCTTAAGTAATTAAAAGTATCCTAAAATACTAGTTTACTTCCTAAACAAAAGGAAGTAAACTATGTTTTTAAAAATTTTTAAATTTGAAACTTTTACGTGGTTAGGTATACCATAAGCAACACGTACTTTTCCAACTTTTAAAAATAAAAGATAGTTAACATCACTTCAACACAAACAGTATCTGCATGGGGATTTCACATTGAAGTTCATATCACAGTACATACTTCTTGCAATTATGAAGACTGTGTGCAAAGATACTGCTCAATATAAAGCAAAAATGTAAACACCTTTCTTTTAGTCATAGTTAGGTAAAAGGAGTAGCCATAGCATCTCATCTTGCATTAGAAAAGCATGTGAAGGATTTTTGAGTCCTAATAAAGTTATATTAGCTCTGACATATTCTCAAAACCCTCAGCATTATTTTCAGTTGCATCAGAAAGAAAGAGATTGAGAGCTGCTGAAAGCTTGGAGAAAGTCTGGTGGCCTGATGTGAATAAAGTTGCGAAAAGAATGATTCTCAAAGTTGAAAATACAATTAATTTAGTTGATTATTTTAAGGAACTTTCTTTATTTAAGAAAAAAAAATGAACAGGTACTCACTGGAATATTTAAAATTATTGTGGAGAGTGTTGTTTAGGATAAGTAACCCCTCCTTACAACAGTCATTCTTAGGGGAGGAGGGGAGAGTGCTTTTAGTATTTTACAAATGGGCTCTATAAACTACTTGTAACTTTTTAAAAAGTAAACAAACTGTTGAGTAAATTCATTGTAAATGAGTGTACAATGTTTGGCTTCGGGTGAAAAATCTCAAGCAGTGTACTTTCTCACATTAATTAAGATACTGTTCTGTTTTAATGGAGTGGTGTTCATAATGTTGGAAATGTAATAATGTTTGTATAAGAAATATATTCAATAACCTGATGGTTACTGTTTTGTTTATTCTTCTAAAAGTAGTGTCGATTTTTCTTCCATAGTTTAAAAAAAATTCTGGAGAGATTTGACATCGATGTACCTTTAGACTGTAGCAACAGGGCACGAAAATGAGGAAATATTTAGCACCATGGACAGAGGCGAACAGACTGAGAAAAAAGGGTTTGAAAAGCCTAGTGCAGTGTTTTTTTTTTGTCCCTCCCTGAGAGACACGGAAACTGCCCTTCTTGGGAACGTTTCATTCCACAGACTTGGAGGAACAGACTGTCCTACTGTGTAGAAAGACGTTTATTTTGAATTAGATTCTCTTTTGTTAGGACTCACCCATTGTGACAAATCCCAGGAGAATTAGAGCCCCGAATTCACAGGGCACCTACTGTCCTCCTTTGCACACACTTTCCTTACCTAGATGAGCACTCTTTTCATCGGTGTCCATGCAAAATAACTGCATATTCTGGAAATCTCAGAAAACTCTGGTAAACCTACTCCAGTGTTTCAGCCTTGAGTGGCCGCAAGCACACCTAGCCGCTCACCCGTGCTGCCCTCCCTCTAATTCTTCTCTGGGCGCCTTTCTTTCCTGGCAAAGGGGCAAAGGTTTTATCCGAAGGTGAGTAACTTCCATGACGATTTTGCAAAGACTCTTTATATTGCAAACATTTCCAGGAAGGACAATGCCAGGGGCTGCAATGAGAAGGATCACGAACACCCTTTACTTTCTCTTTACATTGTGTCTTTAAACTCTGTTCCAGGGAAGACAAAGTTAAAAGATGCAGTCAGTGAGAATTCCTCTTAAATCCTAAGGTTAGTGTTCACTCTGGAAGACCTGTGAATTTTTCATTGTTTAAAACCTAAATAAATGTAACTTGTGTTGCAATAAATTTCAGGAGACCAGCCTGCTTTTCCCCCACCTCCTCACACACACACATGCATACTCTCCTTTTTTCAAATTGTAGGCAAAATTCTTATGAGGCTTTTTCTTCTGTAGATGATTTCCTGTTTATATTCAGACCAAAATCTGTTGCATGTGCCTCAAGATGTCACCAAAAAACAAAACAAAAAAACCCCCCACATATTGTAGCCTCGAATCGACAATCATTTACCTAAACATTCCCACAGATGTCCACAGATTTTCTTCTTTTACTCAGCAACTTTTAAGAGGATAAATTCGCTCCTCTGCTAGCCTCCAAAGGAGCTTTCAGGCAACCAGGCAAGAGTGAGCTAAGGAAAACTGGAGGTGAGAGAGGGCAAATCGGAGCCTTGCGTCCGTTTTTCTCAGGGATGCTAACAGTCTTCTCTAAGCTTCCTCCTGCAGCCGATACATCTCATGCAAAATTAATACAAGTAATTAAAAATAGCAGTTTCCAAAGTTAAAGGAAACCATCTGTCTCAGCGGGTAGCAATCAGTCTTTTTGCTGGCCCCTTTACCGAGACCTGGGAAGAAACGGTTTTTCTGCTTCCGATGCTCGGAGGTTCTTTCTTATATTGAAGATTTATGTTACCACTTGTGTGCGATGCACGTCTAATTTGAAATAATAAACCCGGGCTGAGCAACCAGTCAATCAGAGCTATCAACAGCGCTCCGCACGCCGCCCTGCCCCCCACCGCTGGTCTCTAACTCTCCCCACCCCCTCGTTCTCCCTGCGCTCTCCTCAGTCCTCCCTCCTCTGCGCTCTCACGTACACTCGCACTTTCCCCCCACGTGTGTTCAGATCAAACCCTTGCCCCACAGAGCAAGTGACGGCACCAGGGCATGGTGACAAAGGCGGAGTTTGTATCAGAGGAAGACTGAGGCCCAGGGAGACACAGCGGCTAGAGAAACAGCTGTCTTATCAGCCCGCTGCAGAGATGGAGATGGCTCGAGAGGTCCTCAACAGATAATCACTTGAATAGGTTTGCAGTGCGCCAAACTTCACGCTTGATAAGGCCAACCCAATGTAGAGAGCAGCCCAGATCCTGCTCCATTCTGTTTTATCTGGGCTGTAAATTAAGAAATTGAAATTCAGGTGGCAGAGGCAGCAGCCTGCTGATAGACCGCTAAAGTAAACTGTCATTAAAATGCCTTCGGCAGGCAGAGAGGGGGCGCCTGGAATGGGATATTGTTTTTTGTTGTTGTTTGTTGTCGATGTTTATATGGGGGTAGGAAACTGATAAGAAAATCCCACTGGTTAAAAATTATCCGGAGGGGGAAGCTGTGAGGAGTGGGTAAGGGGCACCGCGTCCGGTCACGATTCCCGTCCACAGCTACTGTGAGCAATTTCAAAAGCATAAAGTTGTGTGAAGTTAGGTGTGACAGAGATTAAGGAACAATTTAAACCAATCTGGCATAAAAGAGAGTTCTTTCTTTACAAGAAGAGGGGCAGAGAAGGTGGATCCCAAATCGACTAACGGTTTCTTCTCCTTGTAAGAAAAGCAGATCAGCAGGATACAGGAGTTGACAAAAACTGAAGTTAACCTGGCTTTCTTGTTGAAGTGATAAGACCTCAGCAGAGAGTCAGAATAATTTTTCGGATTATCTAAGAAGTCATCACCTATAGAAAAGAATCTCCTTATCTACATCCAGGAATAAAGTTATTTCAACTCCTTCCCTTCTTTACCCAGGGCAGTACAATAGGGTAATCTTGGAAACTCAAAAAATTCCAGGTATGTATTTTGATATCACCTAGTTTATAAGACACTTTATGTCTACACTCCTCTGTCTACTTTTATAAATAGGAGGTCTGAAATATTACATCTTTTGAATTTTACTTCCCATTTAATATGTATAATGACTAGCCACTGATCTTGCTGTCTTGATTCCCAAAAGACATAAGACTATACCTTGTTTTGTGTCTTAGGTGAATTAACTGATTGCAAGTACATTGGTGTCCATTTCCGATATAAGTACGAGAGGATACATTACATTTTCCATAATGGCATTTATCTTTTACCTTAAGAACATTTATAAAAAGACACCTTAGCTGGCAATACATAGTTAATACACCTTTAGAAAATCAATTTTTACTTTGCTTAATCCCAAAACTTAGATTAATGTCAGAGTACATATAACTGACAATATAAAAGCTGCTTAACTCACTTTGGAGTGAGAAAAGTTAAACATATATTTGTTGGGGGAATTGCTGAAAGAAATAATGCTGGTGTAAGGAACAAATAAACATACATTTGCTGGGAAAAAGTTCAATTCTGCTTCAGTAATTATTAAACTATTCTGATACATTAAGATAACTCTTCTAAACTTTGAGGTTGTCCTGTTACTCATAAAGTGGTAAGCAAATAGGCATGCATACGTCGTGGGTCTCACATTTCTGCTGAAGCACATGTAGAAATGTTTTATAGCATGTAACAAAAAGAACAGGCATTTTCTTTCTCTTTTAAATTCAAGTGTATGTCGTAAGTTTCTGTGTGTATCCTTTAACTTATGGTTATGTAAGCCAAATTTTCCTTTCCATACTATCATTTTCCATAATGCTATATTGTTTTAAACAATGGTTACTACACAAGGATTTTTAAAATGTTCTTTTAACAAATTCCAGCCATTTAGGCACCGTTACATTATCTTTGATATTCAGATAAACTGAAACAAGGTATTTTTCTGCTTGTTGCAAGGACTCAAAGAAGTTTGATTTACCAACTTTAAAGATCCCTAAAGCTCTGATTTTTGGGCATTTTTAATCAAAATGAAAATAAATGGTTTAAACTATTCTTTGTTCTTAAACTATTCTTTTGTTCTTAAAGATGTGAATTCACGTCAAAACTAAAAAATGCACTCTAGTTTTGAGATGTGAAAAAGTACTTCATAAATTGAAATTGTTACAGTAATTCAAAAGTAAAAGAGAACTTTGCTATTTATTGAATAGAAAAATGTTCTAGCATAAAATTAACATAAAAACCACTCCTGAGAAAGGGATAAGGGAGGGGGAAAGAGAAATAAAAAGCATGAAGACATGTACCTAGTCCCTAAGATGACTGTAAACATCAGGCGTCGCAGCTCTGGATTAATGAAATGTTATGAAGAAAGAGAGAATGTACCCTTATACTTAGGTGTAGGAAATTATTCTCTCACATTTTGAACATGTGCAAAAAGGTAATGAAATACCTATCATGTGGAAAAATAAAAAATGCACCTAACTTTTGTCACAAACAAATGTTATATATGGTCTCTAAAGGCACAGCAATTTACTATAAATGATGAAAATAGTAAAGTATCCAAAAATATAAAATGTTTTAGAAAGTATTTTCTATTAATTCATTTTGTAGGAGATGGGATAGTATACACTTAAGGGAAAGAGCCCTTCTGTGGTGTATTGGAAACTTTTAAAATATTCAAAGGTTCCAACATTTTGTTTACAACTGATCATAATTTACTTACCAAAAAAATCAGACACAGTTAATTGCATCTGTTCAGATACAACATTTATCATCAGTTTGTATCTCTAAATATTTATTCCTGGTCATTACCAAAATGTTCATTTCACTTTGATTCAAACATTTTTTGAGTGCCTACCACGTGCCAAAATAAAGGAATTAGGTTTCGGGGCAATAAATGCTTAATGGATAGTGGATTACTTTGTAGGAAGTCTTAGTAAAAGGAAAATTTAGGAGATTTAAATAACAGTAAATGTTTTGTTAAAAATATTTTATAAAGCATCACAAAGTGTCTGAGCTTTGTGGTTGTTATAGTTATCCTAAATTTTTCTATACTATCTCTCTAAAAAATGTTATACCTTGTCAAATAATTATGCCTTTAAATAGAAATGGTGAAGTCATCATAGGAGCTTTGCAGACTGTTCAGAGTTTGCAACTTGACTTCAGACACATGTGCATTTGGACCTCACTTCCCTTCGCCACTGTGATGCCTTAGATACATTACTTTTTCTACACCTTAGTTTTCTGGTCCATAAAATGGTAATAATGATGATCAATTGATGACCACTAGGAAGTTAAATGTAATCATGAGTATAAAATAATCAAACTTCCTAGCGTAGATGAAGCAGTCAATTCATGATGGTTACAGTTACAGGAACAAAAATGGTAACTTAGCACATTTATTTGATGAAGCCAGAACTCAAATTTCTGCTTTTGCATACTGTCTCTTAAATATTTTCATTTGCTCTCATTAATGTCCTAGCAGATATATTCTGTGATAAATATCTTTTCATATTCCTAATTGCAACCCAGTTTAAAAGGCCTCAGAAGGCATAAAATCTTCTGTCTTCCTGCCCTGTTATGTGACTTCAATATATTTCCCAATACAATTTCATGATTCACCCATAAAAAGTTGTGGGTCTTCGAAAAGGAACTGAGTCTGAGCTCCCATTTGACTGATATAATAAAAACACCTTAGATTTTTATAGTGCCTTTTATCACTAAAAGCTCAATGTACTTTTACATATTTATCATTGTAACCCCAGGAGATAAGGAAGGACATAAATTATTTCTCATTTTCAGGGGCATAGCAGAGGCGTTTAGAATTTAGGTAACATTTCTAAGGTTAATAGAAATAGAGCAGCTTTCCTGGATGTTAGTCTTCCTGCAAGGTTACTCTTTTTGGCATTAATTATTGCTATTGTGACTGTAGCTAGGCTCAAATTTTAGTGTTTAGCATTAAGTATAGCTTATAATTCAGTTAATTATTTGATGAAATTGAGGTGAATCAAATACATATCATGGAGCCTTTTAAATGTTTTTACTTTATGTTGAGACAATTATTCAATTATATCTATGCATACATTATCTATTCTTATTTACCACTGTGTGTTAATTCTAAATCAAGACTTTATAAGTTATTTGTCCTTTATTTCCCTGAAAGAAACCAGTTCCAATGCTTTTGTAACTTACCTCTCCCTAAGCTCATTCCCCTTTCCACATATTTTTTTACAGACTTTTATATTTATTCCATTTTCATAGGCTAACAGGACTTTCTGCTCTAGTTTTCTATTTCTGAGGTTGCCTATGCTTGAAAAATCTATCAAAGTAAATACCCAAAGGAATATAAAAACGGACTACACAAAGGGCTTTCATAATAGTTTTGTTTGTTTAAAATAAAACAAAATGGAGTACAAATGTCCACTTCATACTGTAAAACATTATACAGGAATAGTAAAACTCATGTATGGCTTACAGTTTTGCAATTTCCTCCCGGACTTTATTTGCTATGAACTGATATAGATACAGCTACTGATGTGGATTTTCAGTGAATAAATAAAATGAAAAAAAACAAAATTTTGTAGCCTGATTAAAAAATGAATCAAACTTTTGGAGGTCTTACTTCATTGTAGGTTACAGTGGAAAACAGATAGTGTTTTTAAGCTTCAATCAGCATCTGTCTGTATCCTACAATTATTTATAATTTGATAAGATTGACCTCCTCAAGGTCAAGCCCAGTAAAGTGATGCCAGACTTCGGTGAGCAAGTGTAACTAGCACCACAAAGAAGTTAATACTATACCCACGGAGTATCCAGGGTTCTGGTTTATTTTCATTTCACACCAATTCCGCCTAACTTTTCATATTGATATGAGTAATTGGAAAACCTAGTTCTCTTACCAAGCATATGTATATACATTCTGAGGTGGAGGATCGTGCTGTAATAGTTATAACATTGTATTCCTTTGGTCACCGTCATTCTGGCCTAAGAAATTAGAGAATATGGATGTTTGAAGTGTCAGTTTTTATAAACATGAATTGGAAGTTGTAGGATAAATGAATGGTGTTACAGACTGTTTAAGCTGTTTGAGTAACAAATAGATATTTCCTTGAATTATTTTGACACAATTTACTGTGAAATTTCTTTTTTGCTCTTGTGATATTTCTAGACTCCTTGTTCAGACAATAAAAAGAAAAGTCTTTCTTTTATGTCATGCTCATTATTTAACTCATAGAGCACTGATATTTTCTAGAATACTAATATATCCTAGGTGTAAAATGAACACTAAAGAGGTGTGTCTTCATATTACTTATTTCAAAGGATACATGAAAATTTGAGCTTCTATATAAAGTCTCTATTAAGGAGGAAATTATGAATATATATTACAGTATTCAGTCCACAATTTAAAGGATATTTATATAAATCTACTCCATGGGAGAGGAGGGAATTGTTCAGAACAAATGAAGGGCAGTTTAGAGCTAAAAATTGCAGGACTTTGGTGGAAAAGAACAGGCTAACTAAGCGGAGGAGGTCAGTTGAACATTGTCGTTATATCGTGCTAGTTTTAGGAGTAAGCGGGGAGAAGCACAGAGATCAAAACCCTGGGTATGTTACACCCATTGAGGGCTATGACTTCTGAAAGTGCCATGCAGGAAGATACTCAGAGGTATAGGAATAGGGATTGTCTTGAGTCAAATATATAATATAGTTAATATATAATTATATAGTCTATAACTATAGAATATACAGCAAATCTTTAATTTCTTAATATTTATAATAACATTAAAAAAGAATGTAAACTGCCCTCAGGCTGCAGATTGGAGGGGAGGTTTAGATTTTAAAACGGAAGAGCTTTTAGGATGAGGTGGCAAGGCCTGAGAATAACAGAGATCAGAGAAAGACTGAAATATGGAGAGAGATTGAAGACATTGATAATGATGGAAACTGTGCAAGTGATGGAGTACTCTGAGCAAAAAGCGCCCTGCAACAACAAACCCAAGGAGGGGGAGAAGGGGGACAGAACCCATCTGGCTTGTGCTGGCCTTAGCTCTCAGTGCCTCTACCTTTGTTCCTAGGGAGAGCTTTACAAAACACTGCTGTGAAAGGACAAATTGTGGCCTTAAGCAGATTCCTGGGCTTAGACAACAGTGAGTCCTAGTGTTATTCTCCTACTAACTGGCTGATTCCTTTCTGCAAGTCATTGACTAAATCTCGTAGTTCCCAGGAGAACACAGAATTCATAATAATAATGGTAATGGGCAATGTTCTCTGTGCTAGGTAACATTCTAATGCTCTATATGCATTGTGTCAGCTAATCTGAGCAATACTTATAGTTTTACAGATGAGGTTAAGTAATTTGCTCACAGTCACATAGCTAGAGATTGACAGATGGGGTTTGACTCGAAGTAGTTTGTTCCTAAGGCCTAAATCTTAACCACTATTGGTTAGATACCTGTAAGGCATTTTTTACATGTAAAATTCAGTTACTTTCAAGATAAACAGCAGAAATTATAGATGTCATGACACTTGAAAGACAAAAAAACCATAAGGAAAATAGCTATTGCAATTAATGTGAACAGATAAAACTTTTAATCAGAAATAATCCATACTCTTATATCTTGCTGTGCTATGACTGATAAGTGGAAGAGTTAAAAAATCAATAGCTGCTTCTTTAATATGATTCAGGTCAAACACAGAAGGATTTTTAGAACTATAAGATGCCCTAGGATGTTCTATTTAGGTAATATTGTTTTGGGGTTTGAGAAAATTTAACTAGTTTTTATATATTTTAAGAGGTCTGCTCCATAACCATAGAGTAAATAGTTAAAATGCCATTCAAAAAGATAATGCAGACTTATTATATATTTTAAATTTTTCATGAAATATTATTGAATGTATTAAGCTGCATAAAAGGATGTTTGTGACAACATTAAACAGTGGCTACTGAGGTAATAGGTGTTAGATTTACATTTTTTCTTCACATTTTCTGCATAAAAGTGTCTATAAAACTTCTCACCATGCATTTTTTTTTTTTACATATAAATCTGAAAAACTGTTTTGTGCTTTGATAGGAGAAACATCTGCTGCTCAAGCTCCGGGCCCTTACAGCTACCCGGTGGGAGTGATTTCTAGACACTTGGTGCTGAGGACCAGTGGCCTCCTAACAGATTACTTCGACTCAGAGAGAGGCCACAACAACCACTCTGCAGCTTCATAGTTTTTAAACAAAATAATATTTACTTTCAAAAATGAATCTCAAGGGGCTGGGGATGTAACTCAGTGGAATAACCTCCTGCCTGGCAAGCACAAGGTCCTGAGTTTGAACCCTTGTACCGAAAAAAAAAAAAGCCAAAGATGAATCTTAAGATTTGGTACATATGAAAAATAACCATGGTAGAGCATTTTGATAAAAAAATCTCAGAAATCACTCTCCCTGTTTCTTTTTCCTTTTCTTTTTTTTTTTTTTTTAGCACAGAAATCGAACTCAGGACCTTGGGCTTGCCAGGCAGGCGTTTGTGCCACTAGCTACATCCCCAGCTCTGTTCTCCCTGTTTTGCAGACTGCAACATCAGATATAATTACCCTGTCCAATTAGAATTGCCTAGCATTTACTGTATACAAGAATATAAGCCATTTTTTCATTTACTGCCAATCTATATTATGACTAAAGAATGTTCTTTTTTCATTTAATCATTTCTTTTCCTGTATTATATTCTTTCCCACAGTTGATTAAGAATCTTATAAAATGAAACTTCCTTCCTAACAAGCGTAGTCCTTACAGTGACTTGCTTATATTTCTATGGCATATAGAAATGAAACCATAATACAGTAAATAACTATAATGAGATTGAACAAAAGCTGGCTTCCTGACAGGTACCACTTAGTGAATTGCTATATCATTTCTCTAAGCAGTCACCTGACTTAATTCAATTTTTATATTGCTTAACTTTTACCTTTATAGTCGCTCTTCAGAGAACGGGAAACTGGCTCACTCAACTCCATAGTGTGGTCCATTTTCAATTATTTCATTTGTTTAGAAATATTGTTAACCTTATGGCCAGGGGTTTGACAAGAACTATATGTAGGAATTATTTCTCTTAAAGAAACAATATGGTTAAATTTGTGGTAATGTAGAATTGGAAAAGAAGGTACTGAGAAACAAAAGCAAAAGAGAGAAACTTAAAATATAGTATTTTCAACATGCTGTTACTATTTTTAAGCTTTATGAAGGGCACATATACATTATTTTTTAGATATAAGTTATGACCACTTTGATAAAACCTTATTTATCATAAAAGGAGAACATAAAGTGTTGCTGCCTTCACTCACACGCTCATTTGACTCTTGAATTTCAATTTTAAACCAAATATGACTGCAGCAATCAATTTCCTTCCAATTTATTGGGCATGAGTTAAAGCCAATTAAAAAACCATTTTTGGTGCAATTCAAGGGGAAAAATGTATAAACCCATGAAAAACAAATTCCAGTCCTAGACGTGAGTCATCACCATTCTAAATATTCGTGTCAGCCCTAAATCAGAAACAACAAATCCTAAAATTGCATTGTCCACTCTGAAACTGCATTTATCAGCAATGATTTAAGACAATTGTTAATATTTTTTTGTAAGAAACTGAGCTGAAAGGAAAATTATGCACTTTCAACACGGTTTCAAATCTGAATAATTTTTGTAAAGAAACTGCAGCAGCTCCTTGCGTTTGTGAATTAAGAACTGCGGTAGAAAATGACCTTTACACAAATAAAGCAAAACATTTTGGCTATAATTTTAAAGTATCTTTTACCTATTAGAGCATGTCTCCTTTCACATGAATATAGTGGCTCTCTTTTAAGGCTATAAAATGAAACAATCCCTGTACGCACTGGATATTCTTAGGGTAATCAAAGCAGCAAAATTGAAGCTTCTTGGTGGGAAATTACAGCTATAAAATATAGCCATACATTTTCAATTTGTATATTAAAAAGGCTTTTCAAGTTCAGGGTTGTTGTAGTTAAAAAATATTGAAACAGACCTGAATTCTGGTTCTGTCTCTCTCATGCCCTTGGTAAATGACCTCAGGTATTTTACCAGTATTTCTAAGCCTCAGTGTTCACACTAGTCAATAGGTATTAAACCTAATAACTATCTTTTAGGGATGCTATAAGCATTAAGCAAATATATGTATTTATTAAGTGCTTGGGGGATGCCAGCCACAGAGTGAATCTTCAGTGAGTGACAGAACTGGGGAAAGGGAAGCCCAGTGGCTCTCACGATTGGCTGTGTATTATTGACTATGTACCTGAAAAAGTTTTTCTTTCTTCTTCTTCTTTTTAAGTACAGGTGCCAGGTCTCTCCCCTGGGAGATTCCACTAATTAATTCTTTTTTTTTTTTTTTTGGCGGTACTGGGGATCGAACTCGGACCCTGCGCTCCACTCGTTAATTCTGAAGTGAGTTCTAAGCACATGTTTTTTCTACAAAGCTCCATAGCTGACTGAAGAAACACTGTTTTAGAGTGAAAAACAGTACAGATTTTTCAAAAATACTACAGGTTTTTCAGTTGCTCAGTTAATGTGGAGTTAAATTGGCTTGAACTCTTTTAGCTCTGTTGTCTGTTGAGCAGATAAATTTGAACAGTTGCCAAATTTGTACTTTGTGTGAGATTGAATTTTAACTAGAATATGTTAAGATTTTATTTACAACCATATGTCTGTGAGGTCACTGAATAGTATGATTTCTCACCACTTCCTGTTAGTAAAATGAAAGAATGAATATGGGAGATAACCCTGGGAAATTACAGTCATTCTACTGGCAAAGATGTATTTCACTGTTTGCTACATTTGTAGCTTTTCCTTCTATTTAATAACCTGGGCAGATAAACCAATACTGCCAAAGCAATTCTTTTCTGAGTTATTTTCTTAAGTTAATTTTGCACTGTTTGCCTCCAAGATAAGTAAGCAGTCTTCTCAATGATAGGGTCAGGGGTACCACCCAGTTAAGGACAGTAACTGCCAGAAAAAATTTATGTTGGCTTGAAATGACCACTGCATAAGTTACTTGCCATGACTGTTTAACACAAGTAAGAGTATTTTCCCTAGGCCCTCATAATTCAGGACTTTCCTTGAATTTTTCCATGAGTAGAAATTAATCTATTAGGTTTACAACCTATCTGTCACTTTGGAAGGGAAAGGGGTGTCTTCTAGTAGATCTTAGGTTTTGGCAATGTCAATGAGGGGGGTGGAGCAAGTTCTGAGAAATAAGGGAGAGTAAAGTCCTAGAAGTATCAGAAGAGAAGGTGATTGGGAGGTTAGAAAATCAATCAAATAATTTTCACCAGGTATACATGTAGCTGGTATATTCTCAGACTTCTGGCTTTTGTAGGACTTGTTAGGAAAGCAGAGTGATGTACACCCTGGCACGTCTGTGCACAGGAATCCAATGCTGCCATGCAACCAGATTTTGATTCAGAGTTTCTTGAGACTAGGTCCTACCTTCCTCCTGGATGGAAGAATGCAAATACATACATTACCTAAAAGAATGCAAACTGTAGAGATTACCTCAGGGGGAAAGTAATTATTCCCCCTGGAGACATTTTACCTTCGGGGTTTAGAAATGACTGCAGTTTAGATATAATTTAACCCCCTGTATTAGCAAGCTGTTAGTGGGGCAAAATGTTGATGAAAGTGACTGATAGGCACAGATTCTGCTTTCTAACTGTCTTTCAATCCATATGTTTCTGTACACAAAATGAATGATAGCATTTTCCTTTCCTCACGGAGCCATCATGAAGCTAGACTAAAAGTACACCTATGAACAGTAGAAATATTTTTATTGTGGTAGCGTAAGAGTTGAAAGGGTTTTTTTTTTTTTTGGCTCATTTTACTGTATATAACATTTTAGTAGCATAAGCCTTTTTTCAATATGATTCTCTGAAGTTGTAAAATCCAGTTGTAAGAGAAGAACTCTATGTTAAAACCCAAGTGAAATTGCCTGAAACTTGCTAGACTATCATGGAACATGAAAATAAAGATCTACAGTAAAAACAAAACCTTTTCTTCCTAGTGTTTGTTTACAAATACGTTTTATTTAATCCTAGCTTTAGCTAGTTCATTTCTAAAACATGATTCTTTGAAATTTTAAGGAGGAGAAAGCCCTGTAAGAGTTTTTATTTAACTAGCAGAGAATTCATTTTTCACAGCTGCAAGTTTGAGAAGTTGTTGACTGACACTTTTCTGTTTCCCTGGATGAGAGTTCAAGTGCTCTGTGCCCAGGACAGCCAGCAAACATACTCCAGTGCGACCCACCCTAGGACTGGGGAACAGTTGTTGTAGTAGCCACTGTGTCACTCAAGTGGGGGAGATTTTCTCCCTCTTGAAAACCAACCACCTTGAGAATCTGCCTTCTGACCCACCCTAGCCAGATCACAAGGCTCATAGGATTGTAGGGATTCCCTGAAGGACTCCTGATGTCAGTATCAGAGTTTGGCCTCCATTTAGAATTTATCAATATCCCTTTTTACATATCCTATAGAAAACTTCCTTTTCACTTAGAGTATATTTCTGAGTCTTTCTCAGTGGATTCTAGACAGATAACTCAATTTTGAACTGATGGGAAGAAGAACAAGCAAATAGAATAGTTGTCACTGCAGTACTATTTATTGTGTCCACTAGAGGACTTCCTCTCAGAATAGCACAGAACAGCTCTCTCTGTTCCCTGTGGCCTCTGGCATTTGACGCTCAGCTAACTCTTCAGCTGGACCACTGGCTACATATCAGTGATAGAATGAAAACATTCCCCCTACTTTAACACCTCCTGCTAGTTCAATAAAACGATGTTTAAATAACTGAACTGGCTTCAATGAACTGTACTTTGCCATTTTTTCCTGCTTCTAAGCTAGATAAAATGGAGATAATTATGAAGTGGATGAGCAGGTTTAATGAAAGCCAGTTCCTTTTGGTATACTCCTGAAGCAGCAATCATCATCTGTTTGGCTTTTGAAGAGCAACAATTATAATCACTTAAACCCCCAAGGGGAACAAAAATAGAATTTACATTAGCATATAAAATATACAGCTGGATTGGGCAAGCCTACAAAATTCTGGGGAAATCATTCTAATCTGAATGCTATTCAAACTCACAAGTAAAATGAGTTCAAGAGTATTTTATATACTTCCTTCCTATAAAATAACACATAAAACAATGCTGAGAGGATTTTCCTAAAAAATGAGCAAAGAAAAATGAAAAATTGTTGCCGGAGAGAATCCCAGTGGGAACTGGCTAAGTTGTATTGCCAAGATATCGGAAAGCAAAATGTATAATGGGGTTCACACAAAGTTCTGATCACTCTGAAGTGAAGAGTTTTCAGAGGGCAACTATATACATTTGGGAGTTTAAGAAGAAAAATATGGTGGTTTCAGTTTGATCAGTGTTGAAAAGTAATGATAAATAAGGAATTCAGAGTAACTACTTCTTTTCTCCCCTGTAAATGTGAAAGCAGTAACTGAAGAGTGAGGGGCCTTCAACTGATACTCTGTAGCAAGCAACAGAGCTCTTCCCTATTCTAAAATATTTTCTTATCATTACCTCTTAACTTCATGACAACACCTTCCTCATTTTAGACGGGTTCACAGGCAATCTTTCTCAGCATTTACACTATCTAATTACTCTTTCGTTTGTGTTCCTTGCACAGTTTGCAAGATTTTTTTTTAGGGGGCTGGGGGTATATCTCAGTGGCATAAGCGCTTGCCTGGCAAGCGCAAGGTCCTGAGTTCGATCCCCGGTACCGGAAAAAAAAAAAAAAAGATTTTTTTTTTTAGCACAGAAGAACACAAATGGAGCCTTTCCTTTTATTCCTTATGTACTAGCAACAAAACTTTAAAATGATCAATATACGAAAGGCTTTCCCAGCTGTGTACATTTGTCAAAAGCAGCATATCTGAGAAATTCCACTAGTGAATCTTGAAAAACTTAGTATCCTATGTGGAAAATTTGTTCTCTCTCATCATAAGTACATACTAATATGCAAAGATGAGACAAACATATACTTCATATTTCTGTATGTTTTCTGAAGATCCACTACTACATTTTTCAAAATAGAAAGCAGACAATTACAACAAGAAGTCAGCATGTGAACAAAACCTCACCTCCATTAAGAGAGTTTCCAAAATGCTGTGCCATGCTGGTGCCAACTGCAGGCAGACTGGGGATAGCTTTCTCTGTACTCATAGAAGCACTTTGTACATACTTCTGCTACCAGTGACCTCACTCAGTACAACCATTTGTTACATCTACCTCATAGACAGACTGTGAATTAACACAGCTCCTTTTCTAGCAGAGCATGCTTAGGCTTGTACTACTGTGCCTAACCTAGTTAGCACACAATAATGTTTGCAGAGTGAGGTATATCATTCATCTGTATTCCAAGACACACCAGAATGTTATGGTATCCGTGGTAAAGATCAAACATATGTCCAATGCTGTCTTGCTACAGTATCAGTTGAAATGGTGATGGATTAAGCACTGAAATATGAGAAATCCAAGTCTAGATTTCAATAGCAATCTCAGTTCTCATTATATTTAACAAAGGACAGTAGTAATTCTTTATATTTTGAAAGTCTATAACATACAACTTTACTCCAACACAAAATGTAATGATTTCATATTTAAAAGCATTTATAAGGAAAATTGAAGTACATAGCTTCAAGCATTTTAGAATCTAGCGAGGACTTTCTTAGGCTCATTTTGTGTTTTTTTTCCCCTACTTTAAACATAGGCCATATTTTTCCTATTAATTTTCAAATGAAATAATTTTGTATGAAGTTATAAGAAAGCAATACAACAGAACCGATCCTAAGAATAGCTGGGATATGGGAAAGGAAGAAAGAAAGAAGGGGGAAAATGTATATGCATACACACACACACACACAAGATAACTAAGAGAATTGTACTAATTTCTATTGGTTTATTGAAAGGAACAGTTAATGCTTAATTTTTTGATCGATCTTGCATGCTTATTTCTGGTAATCTGAGCAACTACTTTGAAGATAACAATATGCAATATAACAGCCATTGTTGATTTTCTATGATCTTGTTTTGAAATTCTGCATCATTTTTAATTTTTAAAAAATTTTTAGTCTCTTTTAGAAAAATAAAAGTTATTTTTGTACTAGAAAAAAAGAAAGCAATAATGGGAAGATAGAAAATAGACTCAATTGACCTAAAAAAAAGATTGCATTTTAAATTAATAATAAAATCATTTACTTACAATTGAGTATTGTACATTAATTATCCATAAATTTGTTTTTTGGTTCTCTTTTTGTTTTTTTGAGACAGGGTCTCACTCTGTAGTTTATATTGGCCTTGAACTTACTATGTAGCCCAGGGTGGCCTTGACCTCGTGGTGATACTCCTAGTTTAGCCTCCCAAATGCTGGGATTATAGGTGTTTGCCACCACACTCAGTATATTCTTAAAAGCTTTAGAAAAGCTGCTTTAATAACTTTCTTACTTTGCTCCATAATGGTGTAACAATAACTTTTGGGGGGAAGAGGTTGAGACAGGGTCTCACTACATGGTATAGACTGGCCTTCAGCTATTAGAACCTTCCTGCCTCAGCCTCCTGTGTGCTGGGATTACAGGCATATGCCACCATGCCTGGTTTAAAATTAGTCTCTTGGAGGTAAAACTTTGGGTATTTCAAAAACGAATTGGTTCCCAGGTCAAAGTGAAATTGAGTTGAGTCGTATGTGAATCACTTAACACTCAGGCTTTACGATATTCCCCTTTACACCATAGTTCATAAAAGTACAAATTTATTTGACTTTAAGAAATCTATTAGCATTCTCATAGTGATGTGGTTTAGATATGTTAGGCCTGGATGATTTCTTTTATAAAAGTCTAAAACAAAATAGATGATCTAACTTTTTAAGAAGTTCTTCACATCAGATTATTAATTCAAATACTCTTTTAATACATAAGCTTTCTGCATTTTTAAAAAAGTAATTCAGATTAAAAATTCACACAAAACAATTTAGGGGACCATTTATTGCATAGAATGCAGGTAGAGTTACTCTGAGTGCTTTCATTTTCCTCAGATCAGAGTGAAATATTGAGCAGGTTTCTCTTAAACATTTTCTCCTTGGTATTTCAGGGGACTTGATTGAATTCTCTTGATAAGATCTTAACATCTCCATTTTTTGAATCTAAGCTAATAAATAAAACAAATGGGAGCAAGTGTGGTATCTTTGTCCCAATCTTTAGGTCAGGTTTTATTTATAAAAAAAAAAGCAATAGGACATTTTAAAGGAAAAATATTTTCCTAATACTTAAAGTCTATCATTTATAATGTCTAAAAAGGAATAATATAAAAAAGGCTCCACTGGAAACTCTTTTTGTATCACTTTTTATCTTTTTGTTTCTTTGGCTAATTGGTTCTGCCAAGTTAAGCACCTAGAAAATAAGTATTATGGCAAAGCAAGGAGATGACTACTGCCTATGCAATCAGACAACCTATTTTTAGGAAATATTACCATAACCAAAAGTTTGAAATTTTTAGAATGAAAATTAAATCCTATTAAATTGGTAAAATGAAAAAAATCAGTCTGCTTGAATTAAAGTCAATTTTAGGGAAACCTGGGTATGCCTTTAGATTTCCTTTTACTAAATAGGCACTGTTGGTATTTAAATATACTTTTACCATTACAATTGAGTTAATCTTCCTCTTTCTTTCTCTTTTTTTATGGCATAAAAAGTACATGGACTTCTCCATACTGAAATGTACTAAAAGAGAAATAATCAGCCAATTTAAGTAAAGTACCCAAGCTCAATCCAAACTCAAGCTCAATTTGGGGATGTAGTTAGGAAAGTTTCATGAAGGTTTTATGTTTTCCTTTTAAAAATGTGGCATCATACAAAGTGCCATCATTAACTGGTAATTAGAATTTGTGGAAATTATATAGGTTTTATGTGGAAGATTTTAAAAAATCTAATTAATTTTCATTTTTCTATTATTTGATTCTCAATTTGTTTGATTTAGGGCCCAAGTTTGTAGTCAGATAGGTTGTTTTACTCAAATCCTCTCTTAATGGCTTTTAAGCTATCTAACCTTAATGATGTAGTTTCTAGGCAAAATAAACCTGCTTGCTGCCTAGTAATTTGAAAATTAGCTGAGGTAACACAAATAAAGCACCTGCATACCTCGAGCTTGTCAGGTAGACAAGTGTCATCTACTCAAGTTAACTTCTTAGCTATGTTAGATGATGTATACATATGAAATTTAACATTAATTAAAGTAATAAATGAAAGTAATAATAGTTATTTAACAATAAGCAATAAAGGAAAGTTACTTTAATTAAAGTAATAACTGAAGGTTGTTTTTACATTTTTAAAATTACAGTATGACTGCAGCCATTCCTTTTTTGCTTCTCTGCTCTTTGTTGTCTCTTATGCCCTAGATGTGGGGGAACCTGAAAAGTAGTACTAGGTAACGTAGCTGTGCCCCCCTCTAATCTCTACCTCTCACCTACTGTTCTCCTTGATGTGCAACTGCCTCTTTGCTCAAAGCAAGTCAGCATTCGAGGAAGCCATGAACGTTTCTATCAGCGTGGCACTTTATTGACAAAGAATTTTCTTGAACACTTACAATGTTCTTATGAACATTATAATCTTACTGCTGTTCGTAGTATTTATTCTATGGCTGAGAGTCAGTGAACATATCAGGACATGGTCACAGTATTTCTAATGTGTCAATACGACATAAATAAGATGCATTCTCTGCATAAAAAGATAAATTTGAAATATTTGTATTTTCCAGAAAAGAACTGATTGCAATATTATATTCTGATATGAAGAAATTTCCACATTGAAACTATTTGGTAACCTGAAAATTGGCAAATATTTATGGTATTAGTAAGGAAAAGCATCAGGAATATAAAAGAAATTAAACTATATACAGTATTATTTAGGAGATAATTTTTGATTAACCAATTTAAGTAACAACTTTTTATGAATGTCGTCAACTGAAACAGTATTTATAATGTGTAGGTGGCAACTAGAGTAAAATTGAGTGTTTATTTGATACTGAATATGATTTAACTGGGTAAAGGTATTTTTCTCAAGTGTCAAAATAATCTAATTTTATGTATACAGGCATGTATTTACTCATAATTAGTTATACAGACAGTAGTAGATAGTAAGTTTTAATACTATGACTATGAATATAGTTAAAGCTGTTTATTCAAAACCTCCAGATAATGCTCATGTAGTTCAAGATTAATTATAAAATGAAATAGCTATGATTGTTTGGTAGCATGGTCCAAAGTGAATTATAAAATTAAGACATTTTTAGTTGACTGTCTGAGCTCTAACATTAGCATCTAAGAAAAGCACCCTTGGGAAACACTGACTACTAAAAATATACACAATATTATATTTTAATCCAAACTTTTCTGAGATTTTTTTTTCACGAGTTTTGCTGAACTCTGGTACCAACAGATTAGTAATTTAGTTGGTCATTTGGTTTAGAAGCTCTGAAACTGAGAACAGTGTTAAGGTGAATAACTGCAAGTAGTCAGGCTAAAGCAATACCGATGAGCTCGGAGGCTGACTTTAAGGCATCACTTTTCTGTAATAAGTTGTTGCAGTTATTGTGTGACAATAATGTCATGTAGAATAGTTAGTTAAAATAAGCTATTAAAAGAGATGCCAAATAAAATACTTTAATCTTTATTGTAATACTGGATAGTCTAATTTTTTTTGTGTTTTCCCTGACCACAGGATGTTTATAATTCCTCAAAAATTTCAGAATAGGTCTTGAGAAATATAAGCACATGCAATCATATTTACACGTGTAGACATTATAAGAATGTGCTCAACAAAACAAGAACAAATTTGTTTCAGGGAACATTTTTGTTTCCATCCCATCCTTCAAATTTGAAAACTTAGATGTGCTCTTTTCCTCAAAGAATGTGAGGTCCATAACAATATGGGGCATCCAGTCATCTCCATAGCAACAGCTCTGGATAAGTTAAAAAGCAACTAGAGTCACAAAAAGAAGAAAAGTTTTAGGACTGCTGAACACTACTGGGTTTTTTTTTTTAAGGGCAAATCTAGTCAAACAATTTAGGAAAGTCCGGAGCAAAAGTTAAGTCTTTCACCAAACTTTGCATCAGTCACTTTGCAAGAAATACTGTACTGGGTAACTGTGTATAGAAAATGAAGGCGATAAAGGAGTAAAACCCAGCAATCCTTCCCCGGAATATACCGGCTATTGTAAAACAAATAAAATGAATTTTAAAAGGCTGGTAAGGAAGGGCTCTTAAATAAATCGGTACACTTTAGTTTAAAAAGGGATGGAGACGAGAAAATATCAGGAGTAAGGAGGGTAACATGCAATTCCTCTTCAAACCTTTTAAGACTAGAATCTTTCAAATGTATTATTTGGTCCTAAGTCAGCTTTTAACCTTGGCGTAAGAATGCAGGGCTTCCGCAGTTGCTACCTGAGGAAGTGCGAGGAAGCAGGGGAGAGGGTGGCCGCGCAGGTGAGGGCACAGGCACAGTTGTGCCGGCCGGGGGGCCCCCATTGTTCCTTTTCTCCTTTAGGGTTTTCATCAGAACGACCCAGCTACTCTTTCAAGTTCAGGAGTCAGAGCCGCCCCGTTCTTTGGAAACCAGACAATACCCTAGCTCCTCGCCTCCCTCCCTGCCCTCTCCTGCTGCCAGCTCTCACCCACTTTAAACGCATCCAGCCCACTACTAGCCAGTAGTCTCAAATAGATAAGCACAGAACTTGCCTGATGACCACAGTGGAGAGAAAAACAAAATCAGAAGTACTGTCGTTTGTCCGATCATCTCCCTTCTCCCAGCCCCCAACCTTTTAAGTGTGAGGAGTCCCCTAACCCACCCACAGACCGAGCAAACGAGCAGAAATGGTAATTTTTGCTTTAAAAGTTCACTTACCACGGCAACCTCATATTGCTTTGTCATGCTTTTTGCACTTAATTTTTCACAATTGCTTGTTCAGGGCGCAGAACTGGGAAGGCAGGACTAAAGTATCACTAGTAATCGCAACAAAAAGGAGAGAACATTCACCAATCAGAATTACATTTAAATGCACAATCAAACCCCCAAGCGAGAAGCAAGGTTCACACCAAACCGGGGCGGGGGAGGGGTGGAAAAAGCCAAGCTAACAAAACAAAAGGTAAAAGGGAGAGTTGAGTGGTTGGAGGGGAAATTGATCCAAGCCGTCTTTTGACCGAAGAAGGGCTTTAAACCGCCGCTGCCCCCGCCCCAGCACCCCCGCGTTTTACCCGAGCGACTGCACTGCCTCCAGCCAGCTCGCTGCAAGACGGAAAAGCCCAGCTAAGTTCACTATCCCTGCCACCGTCTTCCTCGGCCCGATGGGTTCCTCCAGGAGGACACTTTCAAAGGCGTCCGTCCTCAGGAGATCTGGACTTAGCTGCAGCCATGGGGCTGGGCCGGGGCTGTGCGGGTCGCTGCTCGGACGCGGCCGTCTTGCTGCTGCCTGCTTCGCGCCGCACAATAGCCCCGGCCGGGTGCGCCTCTTTAAGCCAGCCCGGGAGCCCCGGGTACAGGGCAAGCAGTGTGACAGCGCTGCCCCTTTGTAATGACTGTTTCATGGATTCAACCAAAGGGTGGGGTCTGGGTGGGTCAAAACTGTTAACGACAGTGTGTATCACTCTGTCTGTCCTCCAGGAGAGGGAAGCCCCCTCCTCCTGACTCCCGCGCACACACGCGCGCACACTCCTCCCTCCTCCCCACCCCCCACTGGCCTTTTCTGCAGTCTACGTTTAAATAAGTAGAAAATCATCGGATCTTTTCCAACGGAACAGATTACGGACAGCGGATTTATCCACGCTCTTAAGCAGGAGATCCTAAAATCGAAGCGCGGAGGTTGCGGGACGGGGTTAGGCGAGGAGTGCGGGGCCGGTCCCCGGCTAGGAGTTTGCAACTGTCCCGCAGCGCGCACCACAAACTCGGTGCGCCTCGGGCGGCGCTTCCCAGCGCTCAGGCTCAGGCCAGGGCCCGGGCCCCCCACCGGGCGGGCACCTGGGCGAGTGGAGGGGAATAATCCACCCCGGGGCCCCGGCCCGGGCGGAAACTGCACGACGGCGCCCTGCACCCTGAAGCGCGCGGCCCAGGGCAAGGAACACCGAACCCACACTGGCAGTCCGCCCTGCCCCGCCGGGGCGCCAGGGTTCGGGAGTGTGGTGCCCGATCGAAGGCGATGCAGTCCGGCGAGAGCTGGCTGGCGCCTCCCGGCTAGTGACTGCCGAGACTGGGTTTCCAGCCCCGCCCCGCACAGCCAGGTACGCCCGGGAGACGCAGCTTGCCGGGCTCCTAACGCCTGTGCGCCCCCCGCCGGTCCGCACCTGGCACCCGCTCCCGGAATCCCTCCGCTTTGAATCTCGTCCACCGTGGCCTATCTGCCCCCAGCAGGCAGAAAACGTTTAAAAGGTTTCTTCTCTTGTCTCTCTGTGGAGTCTTGGACTTTCGCTTCGGTGCTTTCCTATTGCTTCTCTTCTTGAAAACATCCTGGATGCTGCCCCCCCCACCTGTTCCAGTCTCGTTAATGGTCGAAAAACCCAGTTCTGAGGCACGGGCTTGCCATTTACAGGAAAGCCCTACAAAGACTTTATTTCCCTTCGTGCACAAATAGCCTGTTATTTTGCACTCAACTTTCCATTTCCAACTGAAGTGTTCTTCGCCTTGATATGTCTGCGGAGCACCTTCCAAACGTCCTGAGCGATTTCTCTGGAACTGTGGAGATACTTACTTATGTTTATTAGAGTTTATGGAGCACGACTTCTCTTGACACTATGTAACTGGTTTCTCTTTTTTATCACTGATGCCTTATAGCTGACAGAAAGCAAGAAGCAAAGAGAAAAACACGGCATTTATGTCTAATGAAGCATCTCTCCCTTTTTGTGTCGGCTATTTATTAATCATTTCAAATTTGTGTATAGCAGTTGTGCAGCCTATTCTAGGTCATGGGAAAGCACTCAAGATTTTATGCCACTCCTCAGAGAGCCTCTGACCCACCAGGAAGGTGAAAGAATCAGAAGCTCTTAACTCACTCTAATAAGCAACTACTTTTAATAGATGGGAAGGAGAGAATTTGGCAGGATGTTCGGCAAAGGGAAGGAAGGATATGGTGCTAGCCTTATGAGGCTCCTTCAGGTCCTGAGTCTTCAAACCACCCACCCCCTTAAACCAATTACCTTTCACAATTCTGTGTTTTGAAGGTAGTGCCAGACTTCTTTTCCTAGAATTAAATATAAAGGAGAGAGTGCAACAGGGGAAAAGAAGATGAGTTGGAATTATTCAGAAATATAAATTAATCAACTAATTAATTTATTGATTAACAGTAATACCAATTTAATAAAGCTTGCCTAGAAGAAATCCTTAGAGATATACCTTAATGAATAAGAATTATGTATAATTAGCAAAAATAATTGCTTCTATCTAAATTGCTATTTTCAAGGCCTCTGCAAACTTCAGCGTTTTCCTCTTACATTGTTTTATGGACAATTCATAGTGAATTGGGAGTGCAGATAGGGAATGGATTTTGTAGTATGCTATTAATTATAAGCATACTAATAAACAATGAAGTTTTGTTATTAGAGAGTGCCATAGTTTTGAAAACGTAATTGGGCAAGACACTAAATTTCTCTGAACACATGCCCCTGATTCAAAACTAGAAGGACATTTTTTGGAAAAAAATAATGCTACTTTGGCAAGTGTTTATTTTGTTTATTTTGCAATATACTTTGCAATGATTTTGAAGACATCTTGGCAAGTACTTCACTAACTATTTTTTGTCTAATACACCTTTCTAAATCTAGAATTTTGATTAGGAGATGAAAAATGGAAGGAAAGGGAATTCCAGCTAATAAAAGAAGAGTATTTTCCTTGTCACTTAGTAAAACAGATGGAAGAAATGAACAGTGAATTTAGAAACTGGGACTTTTAACAAACAAACATTTTAAGATGTGATAGAAACAGTTCCAGTAAGTGTACACATCAAATGTCTTAACCTTGTGGAACATGAGTGCACCCAGAGGAAGATAAGGCAGTTGGGGATTACTAAGACCTGTCCACTCCTTCAGCATTAGTGAGGATAACATGAACCTAGTGTGGAGCACAGTTGCACCGAATCTGCAACAATAATACACCTAAGTGTAAAATGAAATATTTCTAGGTGGTAAAACTATATTGAACCCAAAGACTATAGATATGCTTAAAAATAATATCACCCTGAAAAACACCTACTGAGAGTTTCTAGCTCATTCCATAATGATCTATATGGTAGTACAACTTTGAAGGAGGATACTTGCTACTTGAACAAGGGAATATTTTTTATTTTCTGGTTTTTGTTAACGTGATTACAGGTCTAATTGAGGTTCTGCTGTATGTATGATAGAGGAGAACAGAGGGCAAAACAGGTTCCTTGGCATATGTTGAGGACTATTCTATAATCAATAAAAGCAAACCAAGACTGGACAACATATAAGTTAGATATTAATTAAATAATTTTTCACGTATAAATCTTCCATGAGTGGGGTGAATGTTGGGAGTTCTGTGAGGGCTTCAGTGACTAATGGAGGGCAGTAGTTAATTCCAAGAGACCTTGACTTTCTCCTTTTAGAAATTTCTCAACAAAATCTGCTACTTGTAAGCAAAAGATCATTATGTAAGAATCCAATAAGTGTTTTAAAGATTTCCCTGCATGCTGCCTTTTAAGAGCAGGTTGAGTACGAAGTCTTTGGGAAAGCTATTTGCATGCTATTGTGATTTCTTTTGGGAGGAGGGGTACTGGGATCAAACTCAGGGGCGCTCTAGCACCGAACGACATCTCCAGACCACTCTATTTTTACTTTATGACTGTACGTTGTGCAGGCAGGACTGAATTTGTCACCCTCTTACTCCACCCTCCCTCAGTGCTGGGATTATAGGGATGTGCCAACATGCTTGGTTTATGATTTCTTTACCCGTGTTAGCCCCGGTTCTAGAGCCATACAGAAATTAGTTCCAGTGCTTATAAACTTGGTAACTTGGACAATTTTCTTAACCACTCTACATTATACTTCACTCCTTAGTAAAATTAAAAGAACAACTCCCACAATTGTGATGATTTAATAATACAAAGTGTGAAAACACATTGCCTAGGGAAATGCCAGTCCTATTGTGACAAACACTGCAATTTGGCTCATTCAAAAGAGTTCTCAACCTCCTTCCTCCTTGACTTACTCTGATTTAGAGACTGGAAAATTGAATATTTAGCTCCCTGGGATTTTTGTTGTTGTTATTGTTGTTTGTTTGTTGTTGTTTTTCTCAGCTACTAGTAGCTGTTGGACACAGTTCTGGCAGATATGTATTTGCTGAGGGGCCTTCTGGAAATACCTTTGCTTGCCTGATGAAAGAGGAAGAGGTAAAGCTGCTACCACCGCTTGCCTCTTTGCCCTACTTCTTTCCTCCTACCTTAGAGTGTTACATGATACACAGAAGTGCAGCAACCTTCTTGCAATCATGGGGAAATTTATAAATATTCAAGGTCCATCTCCAAAAAATAGTAAGGAAAGACAGGAAGAATTGAGTTCCTGATGTCATTTTTGAGCTATTCTATTAGACTGAGAATAAATACCTTCAGACCTCTTGTTGTGTATGAAAACCTGCTCTTTATTTAATATTTATTCTGTAACTTGAAGGTTTTTTTATTCATATATCCGCTACTGTTATAGTTCTTCTGCTTATAAATGCAGTCTGATTATTTGTATTGCTCTCGATGGTAGTGAATTCCAAGTGAAAGTCTCTGAGAGTCGATCCTTAACCAGGTCTCTAGCATTGAGATGGGTAATCTGCTCAAGTTATTGAACCAAGAGTGAGCTGTGTCACTTTTTTCTTAAAGGAAGTCCTATAACCCATAATTTTTTCGAGGAAACCCCATAAAATAGTCCCAAACTAGGTCCTGATGTTGGAGTCCAAATATCATTCCCCTTTTCTTTCATAATAAAATTCCTTTCGCCTTCATTTTCAAATAATGTATTTAATTTTGAATATATGCATGCTAGAATATTAAGAATATTCACCTTGTGTCTCAGCTGCTTTTCTGACCCTGTGACACAATAGCCACACCCACAAGTTAAAGAAGGAGATGTTTATTTGCTTCACATTTTGTGGAGGTCTCAATCCATAGTCAGCTGGCTCCAGAATAGGCTGGCACGGCAGAGGAGAAAGAGCTGCTAGCAAGGAGGAAGCGGAGACAGAGACAGAGACAGAGACAGAGACAGAGAGCCAGAGTGAGAGTGAGCAACCGCGCGGGAGAGAAAGAGAGAAAGAGAGAAAGAGCGAGAGAGTGAAAGCGAGAGAGTGGCAGGAAAGCGAGAGAGAGAGAGAGAGAGAGAGAGAGAGAGAGAGACAGAGAGAGAGAGAGAGAGAGGGAGGGAGGGAGAGAGAGAGAGTAGAGAGACTGGTCACCCCTTGCAGTAGCCCATTCTGATCAGAGCCTACTTCTTGATAGCGAGTCAGCTATAAACCCCCATAACCCAATTACTTTCCAAAAGCCCCAACTATGAGTTGGGGAGGCTTTGGGAAGGACACCTAGATACAAACGTGACACTTTGGAAGACTAAAAATATTTATTTAATTGATGACCCTGTTGTAGCTCCAAACAACTTTAGCTATTCCCTTTAGGAGTTACATTGAGGGGGCTGGAGGAGTTGCTCAGTGAAAGAGCACTTGACTGGCATGTGCCAGGCCCTGGGCGTATCCCCGGCACTTCAGGGGGTGGTGAAAATTAGGTTCATAATTTGAATTGCAATGATAGGGAATGGCAGCAATATAGCAATGTTAACAAGTGTATTCTCTGAACATTGGATTTGATTTAAGAAAATACCTAAAAGGCTGTTAAAGTCAAATCTAAAAACAGTATCACTTAAAAACTAGATAATAGAGGGTGAGTTTTCTCTTTTGTTTTGTTTCTATGAAAAGAGAAAAGAACAGCAACCCCAATTATGCATGTATACCGCATAATCAGACTTACAGATCATCTAAAAATGTCTTACTGAGTGATGGCATTTTTCAGGGAAGCATATGTCTCCTGAAGGTGACTATTTTTGCAGCCCACTTACTCAGCCACGTGTGTCAGCTAAATCGATCAGTCTCTTAGTTACTTTCAGTTACAATTTCTTTTAATTAACCAGATGTTTCCTTTGCATCTTTCTCCTTCCATTCTGCCATAAATTTCTTATTGTGAAATAAGCTCAGTGTTAATTGACTCAAAGCCACTTTGGTAGTACCACCACTTTATAGATGTTGATTATTTTAAAGAGCAAATAGCAAGACAGGATAGGACCAAGGAAAAGATAGTAAGATTCTAAATCAAATAGAATTTCATTTGAGCACCAATGTTACTACTTTAGAGCTATATATAATCTGAGTGGTTATTTAACCACATAAGTATTTTATTTTTAATCTGTAAAGACAAAAATAGTACTTGTCTCAGAGTTGTTATGAATATCAAATAGGATGATAGATATGAGGTTTGAGTATTTTTGCATGTACTAGGTAATCAATAAGATTACTTACAATACTGCCATGATAGCCTGATAGTGACATATTGGAAATACTTAAAAACATAAAGAATATTTACTGCTTTGCAGCATTGCTACCAAGAACTGCAAGTCTAAAAATAATTCAGCTAATTATGAGAAAGTTTTGGTTCATTAACATGGACTGATTTGGATATTTATTTTGTTTGTTGTACAAGAAAGCAATTTGGTCCTAGACAAACAAGCCCTGAGTCCACTATGTGATTATAGGTAAATCTCTTAGCCTAAGTCTCATTTTCCACAGTATAATGTAACTAATGCCTATCTTTCCAGGGAAATGTTCTAAAAAATTAGGTAAGAACTTCATAATTACTTCTTTCTTCCTTGTTAATAAAAAATAGAAAACTGGATGCCTTTTTCTAAGAACTAGGAAATCACAATTAGCTTGGAGTTTACAAAAGATCTCCAGAGGTATTTGATTACTTGGAGATGAAAGGATAGGTAGATGACTATTGATTTAAATCATACATGTTTATAACATAGCAAGTAAAAGTGATTAAATGAAAATTGGAGATTAGGTGCAAGTTATACAACTCCTCCGGGCCTCTTACTGCATTTATACAATAAGTGAAATAGGAACAAATCTTTTCAATTTCTCAATCGTTTCTTGTTAATAAAAGATGATATTCTTATTTGGCTCAAGAGTATCTACCCCTCATTAACTGAATTGTGTTTTGTATGGGGTAGAATAGAATGTAGAAGGGCCAGATAAAGGAAGACATGAAATAAAATCTTCCATTGGTTTTTGATTGGTTAGAGTATATTATGTGTTTAAGGGTAGGATCAAAAAAGACACATTTTTGGGAAAATCAAAGTATTCTGAAAAGTATTTATAGCCTTAAGACTTCAAAATTTTCTAGGCGAGAAATATATCATGAATAGTATACATTATATTATGTAGGAAATAAATTTTACTTAGAAATAAGATTACACATACACATTAAAGTTTTTTTCTTATGTAGAGGAGAATCCAGTATAGACCAGTGTTTTTCAAATTGTGATCCAGAGTCAGCAATATTATCACCTGAGAAATTGTTAAAAATGCAAATTATTGAGCCTTAACCTAGACTTACTAAATCAGAAATTCAGGTGGACCCGGAATCTTATGCTTTAAGAACTTTCTAGGAAATTGTGATGCATGCTAGAATTTGAAAACTGCCATTCTAGACTTAAACAAAGGAGTATGTCCTTTATTCTATGAGTTTTCCTTTTTCTCCTATCAAAAGAGAGATTCTCCATTCCCATTTTTGGAATCTTGGCTGATTTTGTAAAATGCTTTGACTATGGAATGTGGCAGTAGTAATAACGTGCCTATTTCAAACATTGGTCTTAAGAGTCCTATGCCTTTTCTCTCCTTTACTACACTGCCACCATTATGCAAATGATCCTAGAGTAGCATAGTAAAACATGAGAGACTGGGTGTAGGACAGCACACATGTCCCAGCTGAGGTGATGCAGAACAACCCACAGCTGCCTATTCATAAGCAGGGAAGAATCTAGCCAAGACGGGGAGAGCCTCATAGGGTTCCTACTGCTAAATGCATCAATAAGGCCAGCCCAGAGCAGAACTTGCCTGGGTGACCCACAGTTCCATGAGCAATTGAAAGTGCTTATTGTTTAGTCACTGAGTTTTAGTGTGGTTTATTATTCAGAATATATGATTAATATGTCCTATCCCTGTATAGAGAATGGATAGATAGATGTTCCAGTATTCAAGAACCTTTACAATGATTACAGTTACAGAAGCGTAACAAACACTTTAATAAGTTTAAGTCATCCCATTATTTGCAAGGTGATAATATTTGTTATTATGAAAAGTGTTATAAAGATCATTTTTAAAGATTGTTAAACCATCTATACCCACCTCTGCTATTTCTTAATTATTAGTTACACTTACAAATGAAGAATTTGAGAGTAATAGAAGTTGAACTATTCACTCCATGCCTCATAGTAAGTGTCTGAGTTGACATTGTAACCTATACTCTGTGTTTCCACTTTGCCATGCAGTAGAAACTGGAAGTTCTCTGAATATCTTCCAGTACAAACCACTTATACTTATGTATAGGAACCAAAGAAATACAGAAACTTGTCAAAGCCATTACAATATAAAGTTTTCAATCTTTGTAGTGCCAAATACTCACCTTTGATTGCCAAAACAGAGACCCTGAACAATAATTTCAGTGCCTCCTGGCATGGGTAGCAGAATTTTTATTTATAAAAGTACATAATAGGTGGTTTTACTGCACAAGAGTCATGGATTATCCCAGAAAGCCTATGTCAAATTAATCATGGAGCAAGGTCTCAAATCCCAATCTTTTTACCTCCTGGTGAAACTAGCAGTGATTTCCAGTCAGGTGAATTTCCTCTCATGTACAATGTGGGCAAGAGGCAGTGTATAACAGAATCACTGAAAGGGGCTTTTTACAACCACTCCTTCATTGTGACAAATCTTTTCCACAAAGTTTCTGCATATAGAAAACTACTATTACTGGTGGATTTATGGTACCTTCTCCAACTCTCTGTTACGCAGGGGTTAAAAACAACAAAAACAAAACACTAGCAGTAACAATCAGATTGAGACATACTACCACACTGTGTTATACTGCCTGAGTGAGTTTGTCTGGTTGTTTTATTCTCATCCAGAATAAGGGCTTCATTGAGTATGGGACTCAGAAGTATGCTTTAACAATGATAAGGATGCAATGATTAGCATTGTGTTAGTCACTTTCCATTGATGGGACCAAACACCACACACCCACAATTTAAAGAGAGAAGGCTTACATTCGCTCATGGTGTCCAAGGGTTCAGGCCATGGTTAGCTAGTTCCAAGCAGAAGCAGCACAGTGAGAGGGCAAAGTGGAAGAAAGACGTTCAGCTCATGGATTCAAGGATGCAGAAGAAAATGGGGGAGCCAAGGACAAGAATACACTCTTTCAGGTCACATCCTCAGGGACACCTCTCCCAAGCAGGCCCCCCTCCCTAAGAAAATATTCAGTTATGTGATTAATGCAATGATGAGTGTAGCTGCCCCCAATCCAATCACTCTCCAAACGCCCTGCCTCTGAACACGTTAGAATTTGAGGGTGTTTCAGATCTAAGCCATAGGAAGTATAGATCCACTCATACAGCTTTATATCATTCCGTGATAGGAGCATTGAGCTCCCAATTGTTCCCTGATAGGAGCATTGAGTTCCCACTCCACACTTGGATGACAACTCTCTGAATAAGGGCAGTATGTAAATCTTTGATTTTAGAAGTTTGGATGGATTAGAAGGTTAGCATGGATTCAGGAAATCTTTTTATACTTTGACCATAAATATTCAATTGGGCAGTCTCTCTTGTCTTGTTCTCCTTTTTCTTTGCTAACAGATAGTAGATTCTGGAACAATGAACTGATTAGTATGCCTTGTACAGATATGATTCCCCACCTGTCCCAATGCTTGATACCTGCCTTTCTCCTTCCCTGATATAGAACAGACATCTACTTTCCTGGATAGCCACTATTTTATTTCATCACAGAATTTACTTGCCAGCTGTGTTAGTGTCTTGTTTGTTCCACTTCCTTACTCTCTTATTCCCCCCATGCAAGGTAAAGAAGATGGAAAGCTTCCTCGGAATGTCTTTTAAGCCTCTTTCTTGCTTTGCATATTCAGGTCTCTGAGAGAGGAAATAGACCCCAAACACAGGTTGCCTGTCCATCCTGGGAAGACAGTACAGCATAGGCATCCAGAGTGCCCTGTGCACTTTTAAAATTCTGTGGTTTCTATGAAGCCAAGCAGCCAGAAAGAGCAGTAAAGTGCACAAAGGGAGCAAGATGCCCAAGGCATCTATTTTAGGTTTTGACTAAGGTCTTCCTGTATTCATGGACACTAAGAAACATGGTCCAGGGGAGGAAAATTATGCCACTGTATGGTTTGTGTCTACAAGGACCTGAAAGCCTCATGCAGTCAAAGGGCTTCTCAGAGGGGGCTCAATGTAGAGTGTGTGATGCTGAGATTAAGGGAATGTGATTAGTACATCAGTACAGTGGTTGGTTTGGCATTGTTCTGGCTAGGATTGAGGGTGTGAGTGCTACACCTGCCTTACTATGTGGGTAGCCTGCATAAAGTAAAAGGGACAGAAAGAGCCTTGTCTCCCTCTCTCTGGTTGCTTTGCTACCTTCTGGCTGCCATGAACGGTTTCTGTCTTGTTGGTTTTGCTGTCTTCTGCTACCATGAAAGGTTGCCCCTCTGCCATGTGCCACTCTGCTTTGGAGCCAGGCAATTATGGACTGAAACTTTTACAAACTGTGAGCTAAATAAACCTTTCCTCCTTTAACTTGTAGGTGTTGGGTATTTTGTCTGAACAACTAGAAAAGTAACACAGCCATTTCTTTTTAACCTTTTATTTACTGTGTTGTCTATTGCTGCTGTAACAAATTACCACAAACAGTGTTTTAATACAACAACACAAAATTTTGAGACTCAGAAATCCAAAGTGGGTCTTAGTGGGTTAACGTCTTACTGAGAGCTCTAGAGAAGAATCTCTTTCCTTGCCTTCCCCAGATTCTGGTGGGGAAGTGATGACCCTTGGCCAGTGGCAGGTTTCCATCTTCACAGTCAGAAACGGGGGAAGGGGCTCGAATCTTTGTATTCTGTGTCCCTCAGAATCAGTGCTCCTGCCTTCCTCTTCGCTTATAAAGACCTTCACATTTAGTCTACCTGGCTAATCCAGGGTAACCTCCCCTGCGCAAGACCATCTGATCAGTAACCTTAATTCTATTCACAACCTTAATTCCTTTTTGTCAATATTATATACAAGGGATGGTTGAAAGACATGAGGAATGTTTAAATTTTTAAAAGCATTACAATGAAAGACACATTGCCAAAAATGTAATAAATGTGTATGTGTATTTTGACAATATGTCTCTTATTATAAATTAAAAAAAAATTAAACTCCTTCCTTTTAGTTTTTTGAGACAGGATCTCGCTATGTAATTCAGGCTGACCTTGAACTGATTATTTCCTGCCTCAGCATCCCAAGTGGTGGCCTCCAGGTGTGTGACACTGTACCCATACGTATTTTTTTTTTTAATCACATCTCATGTTTACATATTTTGGGAATTCAGATGTGAACATTTTTGGGTGGGGTATAATTCTATCTACCACACCTACACAGCAAGAAAACTAAGTCGCAAGGTAAGTGGCTATCTATAAAGACAGCTCTTCCTTAAAATTCTTGAAAGAAAATATGAGTAAAAATATGTCAGGATCTTTGCCGTTAGGGAATCTATGTAATGTACCAAAAATTCTGAGATTGAAGAGGTAAGTGCTGTCCAATAGCTTGCATGAATGTATTTTTAAAAAGCATATGTAGTTCTGTAGTTGCCATTCTGTAAGTATGGGTTTTCACCTTGAAGCATCACACGTGTGTAACGGGAAAACATTTATGAACACCCCCCAAAAGAAGTGGGCATCAACTCAAATGAAATGGGTGTAGGTATAATTAGAAGAAGCAGAATGAAGAATGGCTTAAAGGCAGGATTTTTTCCTTTTGTATTCTTATAATAATGTAATAATTCTTAGTCTTAAACCTTCATCCATTTCCTCTGGCTCCAATCTTGGATCTCATCTATGCTGTTGATTTAGCAGCCAAGTAAGTAATTTAAATGCTAGGACTTATTCCGCATGCTAAATTCTGTTTACAGGATCAAAGGATTTTCAAATGGAAGTGCTTATCTGGAATTTGGAGATGAGATCTATCCAAGTGCAGAGAAAATCTTAAGTCTGAGAAATAATTAAATTACAACACAGTGTTTATTGAGTTCAAAACTCAGTTTGTCGAACAAATTAAATGTCTCCCTGTTTTTATCTTTCCCGTTCATTTTTGAAAGAAAAATTACTTTATTGATTTTGCAAATATAAGACTTGTCCATTATAATGAGTTCAACTCATGCAGACAAGTAAAAAGTGGTTTAAAAAATCACCCCATATCCATTTTTTCATTATTAACATGTAATGTATGATCTTTTTATAAATAAGTATTAAAGTAAGAAGCCCAATGAAGCTGAAGTTAATTTGAATAGATTCCTAATCTTCAAATAAATGTTGTATTCAAAACAGAAAATATTGTTTCTTGATAACTCTAAAGTTAAGATTACTAAAAATTTAAAATCATTTTAGGATCCACATAATTCAATTGTAGGTTTTTTCAACTGTTTCTCTGGTCTGAACAATGAGCATAAGCCACCTCTTTCTCCATTCTCCTGCCTCTTGATTTTGTTACTTTTGATATTACCTATATATTGCCAAAGTTTATACATTTATGTTCCTTCTTAATTATTAGATATATTTAAAATTGATTCACAAGTCATGATTTTTATGTACTTTCCTTATTTTCCAATTATGTCTTAGTAGCTGAATTTTATCCTCCAGGATGGAATGTCTGTTTTTGTTTTCGTTTGGTTTGATTTTAGGGAAGAAGAATGCATGGGTGTGTATTCTTCAGACTTTTTCATGATTGAAGAGATTTATCTGTTGTGCTATTGTAGTTGTATGCCTTGTATAAATGAATACTTTGTGCATTTTGGAGGTTTACAGTTTCGGATTTTATTTATTTTCATACAATACATCTTTTCAGTGGCCTCCATTACTTTGGAATAATACAAAGTTAACCAAGGGTTTATGCCAGAGTAGAGTAATTGCAATAAAATTACTTTGGAATATCTGTTACTTTTCAATTTGCAGATTAAACTTTCAATCCATGTCAGAGAAAATTTTTATTTAAAAATATATACATATTGAATACATTGTGGTATATGTGTATTATCTGCCTAGCAGATATTGCTGTATTATCCAAAATTTGTCAGTTCATCTGTTCCCTGAACTTTTCAGTTGTGTAATTTTTTCTTTTTTCAGTTGCATTTATTGTGATTGTTTCAGATGCTCCTTGAATCTGAAGTTTACCATCAGCTCTCTGATGGTCTGTATTGTGTCCATTCTTATTTCCTTGGGTTTATAATCCCTCCGTTCTTCCAGGTTTTGTTTGTTTTGGTTTTGTTTGGCAGTGCTGGAGATTGCGGCCACACCTGTCCCTAATCTTCAATGCCTTAACTCACCTGTGAATCCTTGTTTTATTAAGAAGAAAAACATTTATAGAGAAATTGACTTTGTTGCAATATTTTTCAGAATATTTTTTCTAAGATTGGGTAAAGCTGGTTTTTCCAGCATTTTTTCTCCTTCCAAATTTGTTTGCCTAGTTATCATGTTATTTCTTACCATCTTGCTTACGCTTGAGGATCTGCTCAGACCTGCGTTTATTTTCTTGAAAAAAAAGGAACATTCTGACACCCTGTCATCTTAACTAGGACCATTTTAATTCCCCTATGTATGGTTTGAGGGTTGGGAGTGAGATGTTTTAATTTCATTCTCCTGGATCATGAAGGTAAAGTGGGAGCAAAAGGAATGTATGAATATTGGACCTTTGCTATCACTTTGTCCTTTCTAAGTTGTTTTCTTTTTTAATCAGGTTCAATGCGCCTGCCTGGACAGAGGTATTACAGCTCACCTCCACTGAGGGTGTTCTTGGAATTAGGGCAGGTCATCTAGTTCTGATTGTAGGCCTTAGTCCCCTCAAGGAGAGACGCACGTGGTTTTACTTTGTTCCATTCCTTTCTCCTTGGTGACCATTTTTACTACACCTCAGTCAGGAGAAAGACAAGGCTGCGTTGCCCACTCCTGATAGTACCTTTTCTATATATAATGGTCAGTGTTATGTGTCTGCCTGAATGGATCACAGAGTGCCCAGGTATTTGGCTGGACATTATCTGTGGGTGTCCCTTGGAGAATGTTTACAGATAAATTAGCATCTGAATCAATGAACTAACCAGGCGTGGTGGCACAGGCTTAGAATCCCAGAATTCTGAGGCAGGAGGATTGCAAACTGAAGCCTTGTCTGGGCCACTTAATGATTTATCAAGAGCTCATCTAAAATAAAAAAAAAAATAAAATAGGGCTGGTGATATAGCTCAGTGTGTAGGCCCTAGATTCAACCCCTTGTAAAACACACACACACACACACACAATCACTCACTCACTCACTCACTGAAAAAAACCAAAAAGGGAAAGAAAGGTGAATCAATAGATTGACGAAAGCAATCACTGTCTTCACTGTGAGTGGGCGTCATCCTACCCGCTAAGGTCTGGGTACAGCCACAGGCAGAGGAACGGACTCTCACTCGGCCTGTTTAGGCTGGGACATCGGTCTTCTGCCTTTGGATTAAAGCCGTTGGCTTTTCTGGCTCTCAGGCTTTTGGACTCAAATGAAACTATACCCTTGGCTGTGTTGGGGACTTGGCTTACTCAAGTATGTTAGTATGGTTAGGATTTTAGTATGTTCTGACGGCAGGCCATAGTACCTTTCAGCCTCTGTAGGTGCTTAACCCAACTCCTAAAATATCCAAACCAAACTAAACCAAATCAAACAGCAAACAAAAAGAAACAATGTATTCTCTGAGAAACCCTACTATATTATTGAAGAGATCCACTAGTACTTGATTCCTTAATTCTCTTAGTCCCTGAGGAGACAGAGTGGCCACTCGAGGTGACATCGCCTCTGACCTGGCAGGTGAGTCTGTCTAATCCAAGTTTGAGCTGGGGATCCATTTTGCTTCTATTCTGAGTAGTTACCAGTTTAGCCTTTTAAAATTATAAATGTAATATTCATGTCTCCCATATCTCTGTATCTAGTATTTCTATTGTTATTTCCCCTCTCTCCTTCAGCACACAGTTAGGCCAGAAATACTGACTCAGAGACACCGACAGCAAAGCTGGGATGGGAGCTGTTTGAGGTTGATAATGGAAAACTAATCACACTGTCTGCAGATTCCTCTTTATTTCTTGGGTTTCTTTTTGTTAATAACCTTGATCTGTGTACCTTTTCTTATATGTATAATTTTAGGGTCTTTTTTTATGTAAATCTGAGCTCATTTTTAAAAAATTGACTGCATTATTTTTGAATGGGCAATGCATCTAGATAATAAAATCCAGGAGATACAAATGTGTATATAGTGAAAGGTAACGTTTGTCTGCCACTCACATAGATCCTCCCCTTAGTGGTAATGAATGTTACCAATTTTTAGTGAAAATCTCAAAAAATATTTTCAAGACATGATCTCTTTCTCTCTCACACACACGCACACACACACACCACACATGCATGCACACACAGCATGGACTATGAGCTGCTCTCACCACAAAAGTCTTTTGGTTTCACTATCAAGTGTTTTGTTAGCCACTTTCTATGCTCTCGACTTCTCAGCTCCCAGGTGGTGGGTCTTCTTCAGAGAATAGATCTGAAGCTCTCTCTCAGTTCCTAATGAGTTCTCTCTCCCAGTACCTTGCTCAGCACCTGAGTTGGGGAAAAAGAAAACTGCACTTCTACATGCACTTATCAAAATATATTTCCATATTTCGAACTAAGTGGAAAGAAGTTGGAAACTCTCCCCACTCCAAAACATACACATCAAATGACTGCATATAACGGTACCCTGCTGTCTAATCGGTTCACTTGTCTTTGTCACCCACAACACACGCGCCCAGTAGGAGCAGCACACGACTGGGCTGCTTAGAAATGGCTCTTCCATGGCACAGTAAGGGGAGGGCATAAAGTAAACAAACAACAACACTGCCTTTATTTACATTTTGATATTTTGCTCAACATGGATTGTTTTTACATTATTTTTATTTTCATAATCTCGCATTAAACTATTATTTATCTTAATTACTGTGTTTGGGAGGTCTTAAAATTTTAAATAGCTGCCTTATTGGGGTATAATTGATATAGCATAGAATTCATCTACTGAAATTATATAATTAAATGGATTTTGGTATGTTTTGAGAATGTTCAGCTATCAGGATCTCAGAACACTTTAATGACTTGATAAAAATACATGTTAGCAATCACACTTCCTTTCTCTCACCCCAGGCCCTGGGCCCACACAATTGCTAATCCATTTTTCTGCTGCCATTGCTATATCCAAAAGAGATAAAAACAAGTTCACATAAAATTTTCCCCATGAATGTGAGTAGGATTATTCACAGTACTCAAAGATTGTTCCTTAAATTTTGCATTTGCTATATTTCTTCCTTCGACTAAAAGAAGGAACATTGTTCTTGCTTCACATCAGCACAGCACTCTACAAGGAAATTGCTTTAGAAAAATCCTCTGCTCTGTCCATGCTTGGAGCTGTTTCTACAGCCTTGATCTAGCTAAAACTTCTATTCCTCCTCAAACTGGCTCTGTGTAGGTAATTAGGCAGTAGTGTATGTCAGCATTTCAAAGCACAGATTCTGAAATAAACTAGTTTGTTTAGTTACAAATGATCCATCTGGTTAAAAGTGATCT
This sequence comes from Dinomys branickii, assembly GCA_004027595.1. NCBI lineage: Eukaryota > Metazoa > Chordata > Mammalia > Rodentia > Dinomyidae > Dinomys > Dinomys branickii. The sequence continues at coordinate 225,230 of PVLD010000709.1, forward strand.
ACTCAAGTTCTCTGTTCATTTTTAAATGAGGTTATTTGATTTTCTGTTGTAGGAATTATATATATGTGTGCATATATATATTTTTTTCTAGATGTGGACTCCTTATCTGATACATAATTTCTAAATATTTTCCCCCACCCTGGAGACTGCTGTTTCACTCTGCTAGTTATGTTCTTTGATGTATTAAGGTTTTAAGTTTGATATAGTAATTTTTAAAATATGTTTTGTAAATGGCACATATAACATTTGTCTTTGGGAATTTACGTATGTCTTGGTAGAAATCTCAATTCTAAATTCTGTAATATTTATTTAGTTGATTGCTTACTGACAGACACTTAAGATTTTTTCCATATTTTATTATTACAAACAATTCCATGTTTCCTCCTATATAATTCATTTTTCATTTGTGCAAGAATATTTGCAGGAAAAATGCCCAGAAATGGAATTGCTGGATATAATGATTGATACTTTCAACACTGTGATAGCATATATAAATTTACACTCCCACCAAAAATAATGAAAATGCCTATATTCTAACATACAGGACAAGGGAATAAAGTACATAATCAAATTTCCTGAAAAATAAACAAATATTTGACTATCATTATAATTTGTGTTTCTCTTATCATAAGAGTAAAATACTTTCTTCATTTAAAGATCATTTTGTTTTCCTTTTCTGTGAAGTATCTGCATGTTGTTTGAAATGTCTGTTTCTTTACTTTCTAAAAAATTAAATGATAGAAATTATTTTTATATTATATAAGTGAAAGGCTGGATGTGGTGGTGCATGTCTGTAACCCCAGTACTTGGGAGGCTGAGGCAGGACAATTGCTGCAAGTTCAAGGGTAGTTTGCTACCAAGTAATTTCAGGGTCAGCCTGAACTGCCTAGTGAAACCCTGCTTCAAAAAGACCATAAAAAGAGCCCAAGCTCTGTGTACTTCTCAATTGGTGGGTGAGGCCTGCACATGCACTCCACTAGCTGCCTGTGGATGACAGAGGGGCATCTCCCGTTCTGTGGACTTCTCAGTTGGCGGGTGAGGTCTGAGCTCCCTTGACCAGCTGCCTGTGGACCCCGAAGTGGCAGACCCCGTCCAGCCACCATTGGGTTCATGACTGATGCCTACATGCTTTCAGTGAACTGCCTGGAGACCCTGGTACTGAAGGCCAGCATTCCCCCACCATCGTAGTTGTGGTCTGAGCCATGCACCCCACCAATTGCCTTAGTATCCTGGACCGGGTGACCTACTGTCCTCTACCATCTTGGGATAAGCCTGACACTGAGGAAAACAAGCGTCTCTAGAGCCATCCAGCGAGCTGCCTGGGAAGTGTGAAATTCAGTGCTTTTCCTCTGACATCCATAATGATGAGACATAGGAGCAAAACGCAATCTCAGAACTCAACCCCACCCGGAATCTGGTCTGGGCAGGCACAGGAGCATCTCACTGGGGTTCCACCCAGCACCCATAGGTGTGCTAGGCATGCAGGGAGTGGCCACCGAGGACCCAAAAGGTGCCCAGGGCCCCGCTTGCCTCGCATACTGGTTGGGGAGGTACAGCACTGATTCGCTGTGATTCCTGAAGGTGTCTGGGTTTCAGCCCAGTGCTTGCAGGCTCACTGGAGGTTTGAGGAGCAGCCACCAAGGCCCCAGAGGGTGCCCGGGGATCTGCCTGCCTCGCATGCTGGTTGGGCTTGTTTATTTTTAATGCTTTATCATTTGTTCTATTTCCATATGTATTTGGGTCTATTAATGTTTCATTAATGTATTTGTATGAATTATATATACATGTATATACATATATAATGCATATTCATAGGTCCAAGCCCAAGTTCTATGCAGTAAAAAAATTTAGAAATTAATGTGTGTTTAAGATGTATAACTCAATGCTTTGATATATAAATAGTGAAGTCACGGCCATCAAGTCAACTACGGTATCCATCATCTCACACAGTTACCATTTTCTATATTTTTACTGATTGATTGATTGACTGTTGACTGGACTACTTAAGATCTACTGTCTTAATGAATTTCATGTATACAAAGAAATATTTCTAGCTATAGTAACAATATAGTATATTTGAAATCCAGAACTCCTTTACTTTGCATAACTGAAATTCTTTACCCTTGGCCAACACTGTCTCATTTCTTACCACAGCCTGTTCTACTCTACGGCAACCAACATTGTCTCATTCCCTTTGTCTCCTATTCCATTCTGTTCTGTTCTAGTCTAGTCCCCCTTTGCCTTACTCACTCCTTACTTTTGCCACATAAAAATGAGATCCTGTAGACTTTGTCTTTCTGTCTGGCATATTTCACATATATCTTCCAGGTTTATACATGTTGTCATAAACAGCACCCTTTATTTCCTTTTTAAGGCTGAATAATAACCTATTACTGTTAGTCAAATTCCTGGATAAGTCAATTGATGAGTATCTCCCCATCTTCCAATCAGCTTCCACACACACAAGAATTTTGGGCAACATTTGAGATTTAAACCATAATATTCCTCTACTAGCTTCGAAAAGACTCATGTCCATTTCATTATGCAAAGTGGATTTAGCACATCTTTAGGTGTCACTAGTCTCAACAGTTTCAGCATTGCAGAGAAGTCTAAGTGCACATTCTCCTCTGAGACACAAGGGAAAATCTTTACCAAAAAAGAAGCAAAATACATTCAACATACAATGGCATAGGGTAAACATTTCCATTCTAGAAAGGAGAAATACAGGAGTAGAAATAAATTAGACCAAAGCAATACTGAAATGTAGCAGGGGAAACATTAAATTCTGTAGTTCCATGCCCAGTATCTGGAGAACCTGTGGTGAGATGTGATTTCCACACAGATTGCGTGGCCTTGCTCTTAAAGACTTGCTGGTTGCAGTCTACTTGGCCTCTTTCTTGGGGTGACTTTCCTCAGCAGATGTTCCATATTCTGGCATCTCCAAAATCCTGTGGTCTCCGCTGACTTTGGCTTTACTTCTGCACTTTCACAACTTCTTCTGTCACCTGTCACACTGTCTGCCTTCTCAGGACTTTTTCTGAAATCTGAGTGGAAGCCTTCATGACCCTTTAACTCTTTCATTCTACAGGCTTATAAAACTTCCAGGTCAAACAATATCCAGGCCTCCCTGGATCATGGTTACAGAGGCCTCTGAGTGCTTGTATAGCTGAAATCAGAGAATAAACACGACATCCTGGGACTCTTGTCTTAAATGAAGTCTTCTCAGTTTTGAACTTTTGAGCCCGTAGATGGAGGGATCTTGCTAATTCATGGTATGTCCCAGCGTATTTTTCCTATTCGCCTGATGCAAATTAGTTCAATAATTGCTAATGCTTATCTTTTCAGCAAATGTACTTTTCCTGGCTCCAACTTTGTAGATCCTCTCTGGCAAAAATAAAAATGTTTTATGTGGCTTTTTGACTCCTAGTTTTCACTGTAAACTTGGCTGAAAGCAGCTAAACGTACCATACCATAGCTTGATTTTGGGACTGCCTTGAAATTTCCTCTTTCAGATTAATCAGTCTATTGTCTTTACTCTCAATGTCACACAAAGTTTTAGGACATTGACCAAATATAGGCAAATTATCTGCCAAGTCCAACACACATGGTCTCATGTCCAACTGCCAGTGTAGTCATTTTTCCAATTGAAACTTTCTGAACCTGATTTTACTGTGTGCACTTTTATTCACATTCTGGTATTCTGAGCCCTGACAAGAAACTCTCATCAATCTCGGATTACATCATTCTAAAATGGCATCTCTAAATCTTTCTACACTCCTTTTGCAAACCCCTCCCAAAGGCTTCTAACCACATGGCTAATTAAGTAAAGTACAGTCACAGCAACAATCCACTCTCCGTACTAAAATCTGTCTTGTCATTTCCTATCACGGGGACAAATACCTGATTACCACAGCTTAAAAGAGGAGAGGTTTATTTTCACTCATAATTTCTGTCCGTGGTTTGCTAGCTCCAAGGCAGTGACAAGATGACAGGGGCCACGGTGAAGCAAAAGCTGCTCAACTCATGGCAGCCAGGAAGAAAATACAGAAGGGAGAATACCTCCTCTAACTCATGTCCGCAGTGACCTACCTCCAAGCAGGCCCACTTCCTCATGCCACATTAGCTGCCGAATCCACGATGGGTACAGCATCTCTATGACCTAATCACTTCGCACACAGAAGAATTTGGGGTGAAATTCAGGATCTAAACCATAACAAATACAGATACATTCTCTCTCTCTCTCTCTCTCTCTCTCTCTCTCTCTCTCACTAATAATTCACTGGCTGATACACTTAGATTTTTTTCCCATATCTTGACTGTTGTGAATAATGTTGTAGTGAATACATGGGAACAGATACCTATCCAAGATACTTATTTCATTTTCTTTGCATATATAACCAGATACGGGATTGCTGGATCTTACAATAGTGTATAATCAGTTTTTTGTTTCCATAACAAAATACATGAGAAAATAAATTTTAAAAAGAAGAAAGGTTTAATTTGACTCAGTGTTGGAGATTGCAGTTCATGGTCTATTGCTTTTATGCCTATGGTAAGGCAGCTTATCATGGCATAAACAATAGTGGAAGAACCCGGTTTATCTCATGGCCAGGAGCAAAATATGGAGAAGAGACCAAGGTGGCAAAGAACTCCCAAGGCATGATCTTGTTGACCAGAAGATGTTACATTAGGCCCCATGTCTCAAAGTTTTGACTAATTCTTGAAAGTACCAAGCTGGAGATTCAGTCTTAAACAAATGGGTCTTTGGAGATATTCCAGATCTGTAATAGGCCAACTAGTTCAGTGTTTTATTTTGTTCTATTTTTTTGAGACGGGGTCTCACCTTGTAGTTCAGGCTGGCACTGAACTCACTGTGTAGCCCAGACTGGCTTTAAACTCATGGGAATCCTTCTTACTCAGCCTCCTGAATGCTGCGATTATGGGTGTGCACCACCACACACAGAAATTTTTAATTTTCTAAAGAAAATCTATACTGTTTTTCATAATGTGTATACCATTTTACATTCCTACCAAAAATGTATAAAGAATCCATATTTCTATAGATTAAACAATATTTGCTATCTTATATTTGTTTGATGATAGCCATTTACCAGGTGTAACATGATACTTCCTTTGGGTTTTTGTTTGCATTTCTCTGGTGATTAGTGATTTTGAGAAATCTTTCCTATAACTATTTTCATTTGGCTTTTGGGGGGAAATGTCTATTCAGGGCTTCTACCTCTTTTGTAATTGGGTTAATAGCTTTTTGCTATGTTCTTAACTATTTTAGAGTAAATCCTTATTCAACACATGGCTTCCAAATATTTTGTCTTACAGGTTGTCTTTTTAAATTTTTTTTTTTACAGAAGATAGAACAAAAAAAAGAACAATACCAAAATACAAACAACACACAGCAAGGACATTAAAAATGATACAGGATTTCAAACCAAATGATAAGGATTAACAGTGGTTGTTATATTACATATAGTTATCTTCAACAAAGTTGCTTAGATTACCAGATATAAGAATAGAAGATTGATCAAATCATTAAAGAGAATAAGTAAATAATAATTTAAAGGAACATTAGAGACGATACATAGTGGCACTAGGCAGGATTGTAGGAATTCACTAATGGTTGTTATACTGCAAATTCTTGTCATCACATACGTTGCTCAGGTTACCAGATACAAGCATGGAAAATTGGTCAAAATAGTAAAAAAAACCCTTTTAATCATTAACTGATCCCCTAAACAAATCATCAGACACCAACAGTACACTTATGCTACTGATTCACATATATATATATACATACACACACATATAAAATGTATATATATTTATATAATTTGCCTTAGTACTTTTCCTTCTTTACCTCATCCCAGTTGTTCCTTTCTTTGAGTAGTTCCTTTCCCTTTCTTATTATCTACTGTACATTTTGGGTTTTATTTACTCTCAAGTTCTTACCAGGGGGACAAAGTGATGTTTACACATGTGGGTTTGATTTATTTCACTTATGCATATGGTCTCTAGTTGCATCCATTTACCTATAAAAGCCTCGAGTTTATCTTTTTTATAGCTGAGTAATACTCCATTGTATAAAAATACCACATCTTTTTTTATCCATTCTGGTCCTAAACCATAACAAATACAGATACATACTCTGTCTCTCTCTCTCTATATCAATATGTTTATATCTATATCTCTATATATTTAATAATTCACTGGTTGATACACTTGGAGTTTTTCCTATATCTTGACTATTGTGAAAAATGTTGTAGTGAATACATGGGGAACAGATTGGCATTTGGGTTGTTTCTGAAACTTAGCTATGACAAACTGTGCTGCTACAAATGTGCACATATGCTATGGTATTTTTAATTCTTCTGGAAAAATATTCAGAAGGGGAATAGCTGGGTTAAGTGGGCTTTCCAATCCTAGTTTTGTGAGGAATCTCCAGACTTATTTCCACAGTTGTTTCACCAATCCACACTCTCACCAGCAGTGGAGAAGTGTTTCTTTTTCCCCACAGCCTCTCCAGCATTTGTCATTGGTTGATTTCTTAATGATAGCCACTCATTGTGGGCTGAGAGGAAATCTCAGTGTTGTCTTAATTTGCATTTCTCAAATGACTAATGATGTTGAGCATTTTTTTGTATATTTATTTGCAATTAGTATTTCTTCATCTGAGAAGCGTGTTCATCTCAGCTGCCCATTTTTGGATTGGAACTTTGAATTTTGGGAGCCTATTTTAAAAAATTCTTTATGTGTTCTAGATAGGAGTTCTTTGTCTGAGGGGCAGTTGGATAAAATTTTTTTCCCAATTCATGGGTTTTCTTCTTAGGATGTGCAGAAACTTTTCAATAAGATGAGATCCCAATTGTTGATTCTTTGAAGTATTTCCCATGCAGTTTGCTTTTTGTTCATGTCTTTGAGACTTTTATCTACTTTATCTTAAGTAGATTTAGTGTTTATGATTTAATACTGAGATTTGTGATCCATTCTGACTTGACTTTGGTGTAAGGTGATGAACTTGGGTCTATTTTCAGTCTTTCACAAGTGGGAAGCCAGTTTTTCCAACACCATTTATTATTAAAGAGGCTATCTTTCTTCCAGTGAGTTTTTTTTTGGTGCCTTTGTCAAAGATTAGTGTGTTTGTGGTTCTGGCTACTTATTCCAGTCTGTTCCATTGATCCTCTGGTCAGTTTTTTAGCCAGTACCATGTTGATTTTATTATACTAGATTTGTAGTATAATTTCAGACCGGGGACTGTGATTCTACCTGACTTGTCTTTGTTGCCCAGGACTGCCTTTGCTATTCTGGGTCTCTTCTGGTTCCAGATAAATTTAAGGAATGTTTTCTCTAGACCTGTGAGGTATGCTAATGGTAACTTAATGGGAATGCTTTGAATCTGTACAACAATTTGATAGTATGGCCATTTTTACAATGTTGGTTCTTCGTACCCATAAGGAAAGAATATTTTTCCATTTACTGAAATCCTCTTCATTCCCTTTTTACACAGTACTGTCATTTTCATTGAATAGATCTCTTAGTTCTTTTGTTAGATTTATTCCTAAATATTTCAATTTCTTGAATGCTACTGTGAAAGATATGGTTTCCATAATGTCTCTCTCAGTCTGTTTGTTGTTTGTATATATAAATGCTATTGATTTTTGAGTGTTGACTTTGTATCCAGCTACACTGCTGAATGTGTTGATTAATTCAAGGAGCCTTCTTCTGGAGTTTTTGGGGTCTTCCATGTAGAGTATCATGTCATCTGCAAATAGTGATAATTTTACTTCTTCCTTTCCTATCCTTATTCCTTTTATTTCTCTCTCTGGTCTAATTTCTCTGGCTAATGCTTCCAGAACTATGTTGAATGGAAGTAGTGACAGTGGACAACCTTGTCTTGTTCCTGATTTAAAATAAAAGCTTTCAATTTTTGCCCATTTAGTATGATGTTGGCTGTTGGTTTGTCATAGATGGCTTTGATCATCCTGAGGTAAAGGCCATCTTTTCCTATTTTTCCTAGGGTTTTTAACATGAATGCATGTTGGACTTTATCAAAAGCTTTTTCTGCATCTATTGAGATGATCATGTGGTTTTTGTCTTTGGCTCTATTGATATGGTGTATAACATTTATTGATTTGCAAATAATGAGCCATCCCTGCATTCCTGGAATGAATCCAGCCTGGTCATGGTGTATGATTTTCTTGATGATTTGCTGCGTTCTACTTGCTAGTATTTTATTGAGTATCTTTGCATCTATGTTCATTAGGGAGGTTAGTCTGTATTTCTCTTTCTTGTTGGCTCTTTCTCCGGTTTTGGTACCAGTGTAATACTTGCCTCCAGAAATGAGTTAGGGAGAATTGCTTCCTTTTCAATTTCATTGAAGAGTTTGAGGCATGTTGGTATTATATCTTCTCTGAATTTCTTGTAAAATTCTGCTCTGTATCCAAGATCTGGGCTTTTCTTTGTCAGTAAGTTTTTAATCATATTTTCAGTTTTGTTAATTGATACTGGGTTGTTCAGGATTTTATATCTTCTTGATTCAATGTTGGTAATTCATACAAATCTAGGAATCAGACCATTTCCTCTGAGTTTTCAATTCTATCAAACTAAAGATTTTCAAAGCTGTTTTTAGTGATGTTTTGAATTTCTGTAGGATGTGTAGTAGATTTCATCCTTTTCATTCCTTATTGCAAGAATTTAAGTTTTTTCCTTTCTTTTCTGATAAAGTTGGCTAGGGGTTTATCAATTTTTTTTATTCTTTTAGAGAAACCAACTCCTTGATTCATTTATTTTTTGTAGTGCTTTCTTCATATCAACTGCATTAATTTCTGCCTGAATATTTGTAATCTCCTCCCTTCTTTGGGCTTTGGGGTTAAATTTTTCTTCTTTTTATAAAAGTATTAGGTGCAGAATTAGGCTATGTATTTGTTCTCTTTGTTTTTTCCTTATGTGTCAGTTCACTGCTATAAATTTCCCTCTGTGGACTGCTTTCATTGCATCTCACAGGTTCTGGTAAGTTGTATGTGCATTTTTTTTTGTTTGTAGGTATTTTTTAATTTCTTCTGTGACTCATTGGTTGTTCAGGAGGTTGTCATTTAATTTCCAAGTATTTATGGAGTTTTTGGAGTTGTTTTTGAAATTAATTTCTAGTTTCAATGAACTGTGGTCAAATATGCATGGGATAATTTCAGTTCTTTTGCATTTAGGTAGTTATGCTCTATGGGCTACAATGTGGTCTATTTTAGAGAAAGTCCCAGGTGCAGCCAAGAAAAATGTGTATTTTGATGTTGTGGGGTGGGACACTCTGTATACATCTACTAAGTCCATTTGTTCATAGATTTGGTTGAGATCTCTTATTTCATTGCTGATTTTTTGTCTGGTTGACCTATCTCTTTGTGTCAAAGGGGTGTTGAGGTCCCCTATTACAATAGTGTTATTAATTACTTGGGTTTTCATGTCTTTTATGATTTGTCTTATATAGTTTGGGACTCTGATGTTTGGTGCATACATGTTTAGGATTGTGATATCTTCCTCTTGCACTCTTCCTCGAACAAGTATGTAGTGGCCTTCTATCTGTTTTGGTTGTTCTCGGTTTGAAGTTTAAATTGTCTGCAAACATAATAGTGACACCTGCTTTTCTCTGAGTTCTTGTTGCATGGAGAATTGTTGTCCATCTTTTGCCTTTCACTCTATGGATTTCTTTTTGAGGAAATGTTTTTCCTATATACAACATATTGTTGGATTTTGTTTCTTAATCCATCCTGCCAGTCTGTTTCTTTTGATTGGTGAATTGAGGCCTTTTATATTAATGGTTATAACTGATATGTAGTGGCTTATTATTGTCATGTTATTTACTTGCTCTTGTTTTCCTACTTTTTCTACCTGTTTAATTGCTTGCTTTGCTTGAGTGTTCCTTTCTATTGTTGTTCTTGAAATTGTGGTTATTTTCTTCTCTGTCTACAATGTCTTTTGGTGTTTTTTGTAAGGATGGTTTGGTGTTCATGAAGTCCTTCACTTGGGCTTTGTCTTGGAAATATTTTATTTCTCCATTAAATTTGAAGGATAGTTAGGCAGCATACATCAAACTTGGTTGGAAGCTGTTTTGTCTCAGCACCAGTAATACTTTGCTCCAGGCTTTTCTCTATTGGATGGTTTGTGTGGTGAAGTCTGCCCTGATTCCCATGGGCTTTCCTTTATAGGTGATCTGTTTCTTTTCTGTGGCAGGTTTTAATATTCCATTCTTTTGCTGGAGATCTAGGATCTTGATTCTTAAATGTCTGGGTGTAATTTTATCATGGTTATGACTAGCTGGAGTTCTACATGCATCATTTACCCGTATATCAGTTACTCTTTCCATGTTTGGGAAATTTTCTGCTATTATTTCCGCAAATATTCTTTTATGTCATTTGTGTTGTCTCCTGCTGTTTCTTTGACTCCTATTAGTCTTACATTATTTCTCTTTGCAGCTGTTTTATTGATTTTTCCTGGTTCCTTGTTGATTTTAAGATATCCTTTCTTTCATGATTGCTAGTTACCATGCTGTCTTCAAGATCTGAAATTCTATCTTCAGCTTCATTGAAGCAGTTTTGCCAGCTTTCAATAGAAGTTTTGTTTTCCCGGAAATCTCTTTGAGTTTGTTTCATGTGTTCTAGTTCATTCCTATATTTTTCATTTAAAGATTTCATGAGTTGCCTATGCTCATCTTATATATATATATATCTTCTTTAGATGTGCTGAGAAGTTCCTTCATTATTATTGTCATTTCATTTTTTGCCTGAGAGATTATTTCTGATCTGATGTCTTCTATGGCCTGATGGAGTTGTTTCTTTACTTCCCTTGCAATCATTTCAGCATTTTCAGGTGTGTGTTTACCAAGTTCTCCTATGTTGATGTCTCCTGGATTTGTTCTGAGTGAGGAGTTCTGAGATTGCGATGATGTGTTTGGCCTTGTCATGTTTGATGCCAGAGGCAGAATGCTCAGCCTCTTTTCTCTGGAAGCTCAGCAAAAGTCACTAGCATCCCTAGTTTTTCTGGTGGTTAGGCTTGTATCTCAGTGTCTGCTGAGATGCGCTGTTAAGTCTGGGGTCTTCCAGCAAATGGTGAGGTATATCTAGTTCTCCCAGGAGTCAGACACGAACTGTGATGTCAGCCAGTGTTAACCTGTCTGATCCCGTGTCCCTTCACAGCTCAGTGCATGAGTGTGACCCAGAAGCAGGCTGCACTGGTGGCACAATCACAGACCAGTGGTCCTGTGTCCCCAGGCAGTTCAGGGTGCAGGCAGAGCCCAGACAGAAATCAAAGGGTCAACAGTTTGTGGACCACCTTATTATGGGTGTCCCCAGGTAGCTCAGGGCATGCACAGGAGCCAGAAGTTGGCTGCACTGGTGGTGATCTTGGACCACCTATTTCTGTGACCTCCAGGAGGTCAGGGTGCATGTAAAGACTAGAGGCAAACCGTGGTGCTAGCAGCTCAGCTGGCACAGGGCATGTTCAGGGGGCACCTGAATGTGAACCTGCTGTTAGCAGTTTGTGGGCTTTCTCAGTCAGAATCTCCTGTCTGCACCGGGCACGTGGAGCATAGAGACACAGACTATAATGGTGGCAGGGGTGTGGGTTGCTTGCTCTCAGATCACTCATTGTGATTACCAGACTCAAGCATGAAAAATTGGTCATGAAAAAGGAAAGTTTTAAGTGCTGACTGTTCTTTTCAATAAACTACAGATATCAGCAATACACCTATTCCAGCTATCCTTATATATACATATAAATTTTGTTTTTCATTAAAAAACCCAAAATAACAAAGACAAATACATAAAGAAAACAGCATAGGGAACAATGAAAATAGTACAGAATTTCAAAACATGGTGATAGGATATTAACAATGGTTGTTATATTACATAATATCATATTCAAAATGGTTGCATATATAAGCAGTTATAGGCAAGCAAGATTTTTTAAAAATTTATTTTAAAAATAGAAAACATATTAACAAACAGACATCCATTTACAAAATAGCATAAGAACAATACAAACAATACAGAGTTACAGACAAAGTTGTATGAAATTAACAATGGTTGTATTATGTATTGATATTTTCAAAGTGCTTTCTCAGTAGTTAAACAAGATTGATCAAACAATTGCACATTAACAGATCCTTTCAATAAGCCAACAGATATTAGTAGTACAATTATTCTAGCTATCCTGTGCATACATATACATACATACATATATATACATATACATATACATATTTTTTCCTTTTCCTTCTTTCATTTGGGTTTTTTCCAAGATTTAGTTATGACAAATTGTGCTACTATAAATATGGGTGCACATATCTTGCTGTGGAATGATGTTTCCGGTTCTTCTGGGAAAATGTCCAGAAAGAGAATAGCTAGGTTAAATGGGACCTCTACTCTTACTTTTGTGAGGAATCTCCACACTGATTTTCACAGTGATTTCGCCACACCTCTCACAAGCAGTGAAGTGTTCCTTTTTCCCCACAGCCCTTCCAGCATTTGTTATTGGTTGATTTCTTTATGATAGCCATTCTTTCTGGGGTGAGATGGAATTTTAGTGTTTTTTTATTTTGCATTTCTTGAATGGCAGTGATGTTGAACATTCTTTCATGTATTTATTTGCCATTTATATTTCTGCATCTGAGAAATGTATATTCATCTCAGATGCCCAGTTTTGCATTGGGTCTTTGAATTTTGGGGGTCTGATTTTTAAAAATTCTTTATATATTCCAGGTAGAAGTCTTTTGAGGAACAGTGAGCTAATTTTTTTTCCCAGTTTGTAGGCTTTCTTTTCTCTCTGTTGGTGATTTCCTTTGTTATTCAAAAGCTTTTTAATCCCAGTTGTTGGCTCTTTGAAGTATTTCCTGTGGAGTTTGCTTTTGCTCATACTCTCAGGATCCTCTATGTGTTCAAGATTTCTATGGGCTCTTCCAGTGGATTTAGTGTTCTGTTTTACTATTTAGATCTTTGATCCATTTTGAATTTAATTTCATGTATGGTGATAAACCTGGGTCTAATTTAATCTTTGGCATGTGGTGAGTTAGGTTTTCCAGCACCATTTATTAAAGAGGCTATCTTTTTCCCAATAAACGTACTTAGCCCCTTTGTCAAAGATAAGGTGGCTGAGTGTGTTTGTTGTTATGGCTGTGTCCTATATTCTGTTCCAGTGATCCTCAGATCTGTTTTTTTTTTGGCCAGTACCATGTTGATTTTATCATAATAGATTTGTAGTATAATTTCATGTCAGGGATTGTGATGCTTCCTTTGTTGCCCAGGATCGCCTTTGCTATTCTAGGTCTCTTCTGGTTCCAGATGAATTTTAGGAATGTTTTCTCTAGATCTGTGAGATATGCTAATGATATTTTAGTCAGGATTGCATTAAATCTCTAAAATAATTTTGGGAGTATGTCCATTTTCACAGTGTTGGCTCTTCCTGTGCATGAGCAAGGAATATCTTTCCATTTTCTGAAATCTTCTTCAAATTCTTTTTTCCAAGTAGTGTAATTTTTACTGTATAGATCTTTAATGACTTCTGTTACATTGATTCCTACATATTTCTCATTTGTGGATGCTATTGTGTAAAGTATAGTTTCCTTAATTTGTCTCTCAGTGTGTTTGTTGTTTGTCTACAAGAATGTTATTGATTTGATTGTTGATTTTGTATCCCACTATATTACTGAATTTGGTTATTAAATTTAGAAGTCTTTTGGTGGGTTTTTTTTTTTTTGGGTCTTCTATGTAGAGCATCATGTCATCTGTAAATAATGCTTATTTCACTTCTTCCTTTCCTATCCCTATTCCTTTCAATTTTCTCTCTTGTCCAACTGCTCTGCCTCATATTTACAGAACTATATTGAATAAGTGTGGTGATAGTTGACATTCTTGTTTTGTTACTGATTTTAGAGCAAAAACTTCCAGTTTTTGTCCATTTAGTATGATATTGACTTTTGGCTTGTCATAGATGACTTTTATCAGATTGAGTTAAAGACCATCTGTAGGATTTTTTTTTTTTTTATCATGAATGAGTGTTGGACTTTGTAAAAAGCTTTCCTGCATCTATTGACAGGATCATGTGATTTCTGTCTTTGGCTCTGTTCATGTGGTGAATTGACTTGCATATATTGAACCATCCCTGCATTCCTAGGATGAATACCATTTGATAATGGTGTAATCTTGATGGTTTCCAGAATTCTGTTTGTAAGCATCTTATTGAGAAGTTTTGCATCTATGTTCATTAAGGAGATTGGTCTTTGGTTTTCTTTGTTGCTTGTGTCTCTCTGGTTTTGGTATCAGAGGAATGCTTGCCTCAAGGAATGTGTTAGGGAAAATTGCTTCCCTTTCAATTTCATTAAAGATTTGAGGTATGCTGGCATTAAAGTTTCTCCCAATTTCTTGTAGAACTCAGTCCAAGCCCTTGGGATTTGGGCTTTTTTTTTGTTGGTAAGCTTTTTGTTAAATTTTCAACTTCATTGATTGATAGTAGGTTATTCAGAATTTTTATCTCTTCTTGATTTAGCTTGGGCAATTCATATATTTCTAGGAATCTGTCCATTTCTTCTGCTGTTCCTCCTATGCGAGTAATGATTTTCAAAGTACATATTGATGATCTTTTCAGTTTACACAGGATTTGTAGTGATTTGACCCTTTTAATTCCTTATTGCATGGGTCTACATTTTTTCTCCCCCCCCCTTTTTTTTTAATAAGGTTGCATAGGGGTCATCTATTTCATTTGTTTCTTAGAGAACCAACTCTTCATTTCATTAATTCTTTGTATTGTTTTCTTAGTCTCAATTGTACTAATTTCAGCTCTCATCTTCATAATTTCCTTCCTTCTTTGGGTTCTGGCCTTGACTTGCTCTTCTTTTTCTAGAAGCTTGATACATAGCATTAGATTCTTTATTTTTGCCTGTTCTTTTTTACTGATGTGAGAATTCACCACTATAAATTTCCCACTGAGGACTGCTTTGACTGTGTCTCACAAGTTCTGGTAAATTGTATTTGCATTTTCATTTGATTATAGATATTGTTTAATTATTTGATTTCATCTCTGACCCATTGGTTGTTCAGGAAGGTGTTATTTAATTGCCATATGTTTAGGGAGTTTTCGTGGTTTCTTTTGCCATTAATTTCTAATTTCATTGTACTACGGTCAGATAATATGCACGAGATAATTTCATTTACTTAAGCATGTTCTATGGGCTACTATATGGTCTATTTTAGAGAACATCCCATGTGCAGCTGAGAAGAATGTGCATTCTGATGTTGTTGGGTGGAACATTCTGTAAAGGTCTAGTAAGTCCATTTGTTCACAAGTATAGTTAAGTTCTGTTATTTGTTTGCTGACTTTTTGCCTAGTTGATGTATTTCTTTGTGACAGTGGGATGTTAAGGTCCCCACTTACAATTGTGTTGGTGCTTATTTGATTTCTCATGTCTGTTAGTATTTGTCATATAGTTGGTTGCTCCCCTATTTTGTGCATATATATCTATGATTTCTTATCTTCTTGAACTTTTCCCCTAACAAAGTAGATAGTGATGTTCTTCATCTCTTTTGATCATTCTTGGTTTGAAGTTCATATCGTCTGCAGACAGAGTAGCTATCCCTGATTTTTTCTGGGTTTCTGTAGCACAGAGTATTGTTTTCCATCCTTTGACTTTCAGTCTATGAATTTCCTTTTGAGTTAAATATGTTTCTTGTATATAACATAGTGTTGGATTTTGTTTCTTGATCTACTCTGCCAGTTTGTTTCTTTTGATTGATGAATTGAGGCCATTTATATGGGTTATAACTGATATGTATTGGCTTATCTTTGTCATGATATTTTATGCTGGTGGTTCCCTACTTTTCCCCTCTGTTTAATTGTTTGTCCTGTTTAGTGATGGTTTTCTGTTGTTTTTATTTTGTCTCTGTCTAGATTGTGTTTCAGTACTCTTTGTAGGATTGGTTTAGTGGTCACGAATTTCTTCTGTTGTTCTTTGTCATGGAAGTTTCTTATTTCTCCGTTAATTTTGAGTGATAGCTTTGCAGGATATATCAATCTGGGTTGGAAGATTTTTTCTTTCAGAACTTGGTATACTTCATTCCAAAATCCTGTTGACTTCATGGTTAGTGTTGAGAAGTCTGCTATGATTCTGATTGACTTTCCTTTATAGGTGATCTGTTTCTTTTGTCTAACAACTTTTAATAGTCTGTTCTTGTGCTGAATCTCTGACATCTTAATATTTTATGCCTGGGGGTAGATTTATTTTGGTTATGGCTAATTTGAATTATATATGCCTCAATGTATGTCAGATTCTTTTCCCGTGCTTGGGAAATTTTCTTCTATTACTTTTGCAAATAATGTTTTTATGTCACATGTTGACTCTCACTTTTGTTGACACCTATCAGCCTTATATTGTTTTGCTTTGTATGATTTTGCAGCTGTAGAATTACAATCTCCTGGTTCCTTGTTATTCTTAAGAGAATTTTCCTTTCATGATTGCTAACTGCAATCCTGTCTTCAAGGTCTGAAAGCCTAACTTCAGTTTTCTTTAAGTGATTTTCCTAGCTTTCAATGCAATTTTTAATTTCCTGGATATCTCTTTGAAATTATTTTATGCATATTAGTTCTTTCCTGTACTGTTTGTTCAAGATTTCCATCATTTTCTATGCTCTTCTATTTTTATCTATGTCTCCTTTAGATATTCTGAGCAATTCTTTCATTATGGTTGTCATTTCTTTTTGTACCTGAGGGATTATTTCTGATCTGATTTCCTCCATAACCTCCTGGAGTTGTTTTTCTACTTCAGTTGCTATCGTTTCAGAAGTTTCAGGTGTGTGACTTCCAATTCCTTCTATGTTGATGTCTCTGGGGTTTGTTCTGAGTGGGCTGGAGGTCTGATTTTGCATTTTACATCTTTTTCTTGACATTTTCTATTTTAAAAATTTCTGTTTTGTTTTTTGTGGTGATCCTTGTAAGTTTTGATAATAGGTAGCTATATCACTAATATCAAGGCCTCACTAGGAAAAGTCTGAGCTTCAAGAATATCTTCTTTGGGTAGAAAATTGTTGCTTTGTTTCTGTCTTAATATCCTACCTTCCTAATTAATTGAGAGGGAAATGTTGATTTATGTTGGCCTCTCTCCCCAGTCTTTTGGTGTAGATTATTACCCTAGAGCTTCATATTGTTATACATGGGAGAACAACTGAGTACAACAGATGTGACATCCTAGCTACAGCAGTACAATTAGCAATAATGATAGCAGCAAGTACTATTTAGATATTGACAAACTATGATAAGTATTAGTTTTGTACTTTAGGTCATAAGATCAAAGTCCATAGTTATTTAACAGATCAATTGTACATTAGGAGTTTGTATGCAAAGAACTTTCCCTTGTTAGAGTGGATTTATCCTCGGTTCCTCTGGACAAGCCATTTGCCATGTCCTAGGCACTTCCCACACTGGCTACTCATCATGTGGTGTAGGGATATGGGCCAGGTACTTAGGTTCCTCTGGATTGAGGCTCCTGCAATGGCAAAGTGGTGGTTTCTAGGGTCTCTCCCCTCCCTCAGTGCTCACTGAGGCTCTGAGATTGCTCCCTCAATGTAGAAGGGGTCATGGTCTCTCTTTTATGGGGGATCTGTTTCTTTATTCTAACAATTTTTAATATTCTGTTTTTGTGCTCAATTTCTGGAATCTTGATTATTATATGTTTTGGTGTAGTTTTGTTTTGGTCATGGCTATTTACAGCTCTATATGTTTCATATATTTGTATGTCAAATTCTTTATCCACACTTGGAAAATATTCTGCTATTACTTCTGTGAAGCATTTTTTAATGGCATTTGTTCTGTCTACAGCTTTCTTATTGACTCAAATCAACCTTACCTTATTCTTCTATGCTTCATCTTTTTTTTAAGAGAATAAAAATTTTAAAAATCATTAAAAATGATACATAATTTCAAAACAAGATGATGAGAAATCAACAATGATTATTATATTTCATATTGATATTTTCAAAGTAGTTGTTCAGATTACCAGATGTAAGCATATAAAATTGGTAAAAAAAAAAAAAGAAGAAAAAAATTAAATTAAGTGATACCTGTTCCTTTCAGTAAACCAACAGAAATTAGCAGTACAATTATCTTAGCTATTTAGTGTATATATATACATATATATTTTTTTCCCCTTCCTTCTTTCTTTAATTTCTCCTCCTTCCGCCTAGTTGTTTTTTCCCATTGAGAAATTTCTTTCCATTTCACAATATCTATTGCACTTTTTGGATTTTGTTTACTCTTTCAGTTTCCTACACTAGGGAGACAATACAATGTTTATACATGTGAGTCTGATTTATTTCACTTATCAGTATATTCTCTAGTGATGTGGTATTTCTATAAATGGAGTACTACTCAGGTATAATGAAAGATAAACTCAAGGCTTTTATAGGTAAATGCATGCAACTTTGCTTCACCTTTTAGCCCCTAGATTGATTTTTCATGGTCTCTTGCTATTTTTAAGGTATCTTTCTTTTCATGATCACTAGCAGCAATTCTGTCTTCAAGATCTGATATTGCAACCTCTCTTTCAATCTGTTGCATATACTTTTAATGGAGGTTTCAATCTCTTGGATTTCTCTTAGGATCTGTTTCATGAATTCTATTTCCTATGTAGGGTAGTTTTTGTTTTCATCACTTTTCTAAGCTCAACTGTTCTTTTATGTGTTTCTTCTGCAATATCTTTGACTTTAGGCATCATTTTTTTTTGTACCTGAGAGATTATCTTCTCTATAGATTTTTATACTTTTTAAAAACTTTTATTGCTGTCATTTCAGAAAGTTCTAGTGTTTGACTTCCAATTTTATCTGATTTTGTGCTCTGGGTTTGCCCTGGATGGGCTAGGAGTCTGGAGTTGCATTTTGTCTGTATTTTGTCATTTTCTATTTTCTTTTTTTTTTTTAATTTGATTTTGTTTTTATGTTGGTGCTTGTTAATTTCTTATGATAGATAGCTATATCATTAGTATTGAGGCTTTTCTAGGAGATGTCTGTCCTTCAGGGATGTCCTGTAGATGTAGGTAATTCTTTGTAGCTACCCCAAGAACCTACCTTCCAATTTGTAAAGGATGTAAAGTTATTATTGGGCTTGGCACCCAATCCTTTGGTATTGAGCTATGGTGATAATTATGATCCCATACAATCACAATGTTAACATAAAAGTGAGAAAAACTGATTATAACATTTATGATGTCCTGACTAAAGTAGTACAGTTAAAAACAATAATTTCAAGTACAGCTTAACTACTGAAAAACTGTGGTAACCGTTAACCAGCTACCTCTGACCACTGGAGTAAACTCTAAAGTTGTACAACAAATCCAAACATATACCATGTACTTGTATGCAATAATTTTGCCCTTGGTGGAGTAATTTTACCCTTCTGTGGAAAAAATGATGGATAAGGTCAAATATAGTAAAGTTGAGGCTGGAGGTCAAAGAATGATCACCTGAGTTTTGAGAAACTGGAGGACAACAGGAAGAAAAGAATAAAATAGAATGTGAAGGAGTAATCAGAGAGGGATGAGACAATGTTTACTCAGTTAAAAGTTTAAATTCAAGAGGTAGTTGAGAAAAGAGAGAAAAAAGATCAGTAGAAGAGTAAGATATCTAAAGAAAAAGAAAGGTAAGATATCTAAATAGTGAAAAAAAGAATAAAAGAGAAAAAAAATGGACCAAAAAAGGAGGGTTGAAAAAATAACCAAGACTTGAATAAAAATACGGAAAATATCGAAATAAAAACCCAAAATAAAAAAACCATGAAATATGAAACAAAACAAAATGACATTCAACCAGATCGGACAAACAAGTGAGAATAAAATTAGTAAAATATCTCTGGTGTTTATAGTTCTTTGATAGTGTCCATGTCAGACCCCAGAAATGTGCTGTGTCCTCCAGCCAAGTTTGCCATGGGAATTGTGCTGGCTATGGAACTGATCATGGCCTCTGGACAGAGGGTGTGGGACCGGCGTTATGTCGGTGGAGTTATCCAGGGCTCGTTTGCTGGCTCCTCACTGCTGCCTCAGACACTTCCATGTTTCTGGCCTCACTGACTACTCTGCCCTCCGGAGCTGTGTCACTTGCACATCTGGGCTGGTTGTGCTGGGTCTTGGCATTCTGGTTGCTACGTTGTACATTTTTATTTAAAGTGAGAGTTTTCTCTGACAAAACTTTGTGGAATTATTTTCTTTAGTAAATGAATGGAAGAGCAGTAGCTCTGTTGGGCTCAAAGTTATAAAGTAGTTTCATTGGTCTTATTTTCCATTTTAATCTGTGTACACTCTGCAGTGAAGTTTCTCTAACATTTCAAATAAACAAATATAAAATCAGTCTGCTCCAAATAGCAAATAAGGGGCCAGTGATATAGCTCAGTGGCACAGCACCTGCCTGGAAAATGCAAGGTCCTGAGTTTGATTCTCAGTACAAAAAACAAAAACAAAAACAAAACAAAAAAACCAAAATCCCCAACAAATACCAAATAAGCCTCTCATAACAATACTATTTACATTAATCTGCCACTTAATAGTTATGAAGTGTGTTTCAGAAACATTGAAGAGAATAAAAAATAAAAGCAAAAAATTTAGAAATGATACTTTCACTAGACAAGATGGTAGGAATTTACCAATGGTTTTTATAATGCACATTGCTATCCTCAAATTAGTTGTTCAGACTACCAGATATAAGCCTACAAAATGGTCAAAAAAAGCTATTCACCATCCTTATATGTGCAGATTATTCAAGAGTAAATTAAAAAGCAATCATTTTTAAAATGAAAAAAGAAGAAGATGCATTACAGGAAAGAGACCTTTTCTAGAGGTCAATACTATTGGTGGATTTATTTTGATCAGACAACACAGGTTAAATGACTTCTAATTCTTTTCCTTTTGAGCTATAATATAAATCATTAAACTAAATTATTTTCTGTTAAATATAAATATAATTTAAATTATTTTTTAAAAATTATAAACAACTCTCCCAAGATATCAATATGCAATACAACAACCTCATTAATTTCCTATCACCTTGTCTGAAATTCTGTGTTGTTTATATTTTTTCTGTGTTATTTTTCAAGTGTACATGTGTTTGTTAACATGTTTCCATTCTTTTATCTTTAAAATAAAAAAAGCAATTATACGTGTTAAAAATTTTCAAAAATGAACAAAGTTTTATTTTTCCTTTTACTCATCCTTATGAAGCAAACTGAAGTTACTTCATAGCAAATTGAAGTGTCATAATTGTCTGTGTAAGTCTATGGTTATATGCAAATATTTTATGTAAATTTGGATACTTTTACAGGGAAAGGAGTTGTGAAATATTTAATGTACAAACTTATACACTATCCACATTTTATTTAGATTTCCTGAGACTCCATAAATCATAGGAGGCCTTCCCTGAGAAAGCTTTCAAGGCTTAAAAACTTGAGAAATTTCCATTAAAATATACCCATTGAAAAAAATATAGTTACTCTTTCTGTCCCCCAAGATTACATTAAAATCATAGCCAAGGACTTAAAGAAAGATACATTCACAAGGACAAATAGAACGAGAGGGGAGAAACTTATTTATTAATGCTTTAATTGCTATTCTAACAATTTTTGTTTTGAATTTTAATTTTTAACTCAGTGAGACTGGAGGAGAAGCATTATTTTTGGAGACCCTTAAACAGTTGTGAACGCCAGTAAATGGAATAAGCATGGAATAAGCACTCTCACACCATAGTTTCCCATCTGTGGTGAGTGTAATGTCTGAGATGTGTTTCGTTCCCTATGGTTCCATGTGCTGAAATGTTCCCTGTGTGTTGATGCTGAGACGGTGGAACACGAGGGGTGACAATGGCGGAGGGTAGTTAAGAAATGGTGGCTCCACCCTCACAGATGGATTAATGCTGCCTCAAGGGTCTATTGTTGTGAAATGAGGCCACTCCATGTGCTTGGTGCTTCTGAGTGCTGCTGACTCCTTGCCTATTCCTCTGCCACATTATAGAGCAGCTTAGGGGCCCTCACCATGATGCTGGCTCCATGCTGTTTGGTCACTAGGATTGTAAGCCAAACTAATGCTTTTTAAAAATGAAGTACTCATCTAAGGTATTTTGTTATAACGATATAAAGCAAATAGACAAAAGCAACAAATAATTAAGCAGACACAACCTGTACTTCTGGTAACCCTACTGGAGGGTACCAAAGCATCAGATGGGTACCCAGATAGATGTTTCTCTGTGTAAGTTTGGGAGAGTAGGTTGGAGATGGGAGTGGGAGGGTGTCATGGTTTGTGTCTAGAAGTCCCCCAAAGGCCCATGTAGCCATGGGGGTGGGTTTCTAGAGTTCTGGATTGATTCGTGGTCCAATACTGGGATTATGGGCGTGAGCTACACTTGCCCTCCTGCAGGCAGCCTGCATACAATGTCAGGGAGGGAAAGAGGCTGCTCTCCCTGCCCCTCCCTTTTGGCTCTTGTTGCTTTTGCTGTCTTCCACTGCCATGGACTGCTGCCCTCCATCATGTTCCACTGTACCTTGGAGCCAGCACAAACTGCGAGCTAAGTAAACTTTTCCCCCTTTAACCTGGAGTGTTGGGTATTTTGTCTCAGCAATGAGAGAAAGGTAACCAAGACAAACAGCAGATGATTCCTGTAGAATTTTATCCGGCAGTCTATTTGTGATTGAAATATTTAAACAGCTTTCCTTATTTATGAACCTATTTTATTTTTATAATATTAATTTTGAAATTTAGATACATGATAGTTGATTGCAACTAGAAAGTTGAATTTAACAAAATTTTGAGTAGCCACTAATTTCTTTTAACTTTATCTCTTATAGGCAGTGAAATTTGCTCATTTTTGAAAATAAAATTACTAAGACTTATTTGTAAATAACTTACCTAGATACTGCCATTGTGTTAAAGTCAACCCAGGACAAAGCTTTTATTATACCAATAAATGATGGGGCTTTAGTTTTAGAGAAAAATAAAAAAGCACAAAATTGGAAAATAAAATTTAAAAAGTTGCATTAAAAAACTAGGAAGTTGGCTATAGTGATTTTCAGTATAGAGTTAGATTTGCCTTGAATCCTGAGACTGACACTTTCCAGCCAACACTTTCAGTCTCAGTTTATTTACCTGTAAAATGGGAAAATAGAATCGATTATAGGACCTTTGTGAGTATTTAGTGAGATTAAGCATATGATGGACTTAGTACATTACCTTGCATATTCTTCATAATCAGTAAGTATGAATGACAGAATTATGTTAACATTGTAGAATCTTACCTCTATACATAACAGAGGTACCCCATGGATAGGTCACATGCCTTACCTTAATATAACTCTAGAGTTAAGAACAATCTCCTGGAAAATCTCATTTGGTAGACTTTCGATGGAATTCTGTACATACTTGTAGATGACAATCAATTTCTCACTCTTTCTAGACAAAAATGACAAATTCAACATATAAAGACGATGGTTATTACTTTGACTTTGTTCCAGAGTGGCTAAATAAAAGCTAGCATCTGTGCTGGAGAATCTGTGTTTCTGTTTTCATCCACTTAATAAGGAGCTATTGTTAGGTTACATCACTATGTAGGGGTTCAGCTGGCATAACCAGATGCTGGAGTGTTTTAAATGTATGAGCCTGGTATTCCTGTGTGACTAAACGCATTGTTTACTAATGACATTAAGTGTAGGGTAGCTCATTTAAAAAATTGGTCTATTGTATAAAATGAACCTGATTTCAAATAAGACCATGTGTTTTATTTAATCTGAAAATTAATGTTCCTGAAGCAAATGTAAAACCATTTTAACAGCTACCATGCAATTCTAATAAAAAAATCTGGCAAAATATGTTACTTACTGTTAAGCCGATTTTACTTGAACGGAATGGAGACAGACTTTTACAAATTTTAATTTAAGGAATATATAATAGTAGGAACCCAAAATCATAATGTTCACAGAAAGTAAAGATTTATTAGCTATAATTCTTATATCCTGAGACTAGGAGTGAATTTCTTTTGAGTTAAACATAGAAAAGCAACAAGAAGTGCCAGTATACTTAGAAAGTAATCGACTTCTGTTGTAACTGGCTGCTGCAAAATATTTTTTCCAAGTTAGACACAAAAAGTAGGAATAATCTGATAAATGGTTTCAAAATTTTAAAAAATCAAATCAATACTTAGAGGTGTTAATTTTCAGCCTCACTGCAGACACCAAGTTTTCTGGTTGTATGTCACAAAAAAAGCATATTCACAAAAGTAAAACAATGAGGAGGGAGAAATCAATTATTTCTCCATATATGATGAGAAGACCTCTTTAAGCTTGCGAGCTTAACTAATAACACACTTAGAGAGAGCTGTCTTCATGGCAGGTTTATAAATGGTGTGACTGGAAAGACAGTATGCCTGGCACGCACCCCCAGTAGGTTCCAGTCAGCAAACATGTGAGGTTTCACGTTAATATAATGAAATATTGTACTAGTCTTTGTCGGCTCATTTCTTCTGTACCTCCTTAAATCAAGGCCCTGATGATATTTTGCCCAAATCTGCCTGTGCCTAAATTTGAAGTTTGCTTTGCCAAGTGTAAGTGGGCCGAGTAAGCTACTCACCTTCTTTTATTTTTCTTCCCGCATCCATCCAAATATTTTAGAATGCACATAACAAATATTAATACAAACCAGAAAAGCATAGTGATTTTATTCAAGTGTCAAGAAGATGTCCCTTCTTGCTACAGTGTTGGTAATTAGTTTAACTTCTTTAGGTTTTTAAAAGAAAATATTGGAATGTAATGTGATTATATATGTATTAGCCTGGTAACCTCTCTAAGGTGGGTGACTCAATTTAATTTAATAACAAACTGTTGTGTATCTAGAAGACATTTTAATCTTGATTACTTTTAAAAGACAGTGTAACATATACCTATAACAATAAATATATGCATGTAAGTCTACATCTTAAATTATGGTGAAATCTGTATCTGTGAAGGGTTTATAACTTTTAGACTACCAGTAAGGATTCAGGAGCATCTAATAAATCTATTTTTTTGGTGTAAGGGATAAAACCGAGGGCCTATGTGTTCTAGGCAAATGTTCTACCATTGACCTACATTCACTAAGAGTTCATACATTTAAAATTTTCAGGCCTTCACCTGATGATGTAGCATTTTCAGATACACTTACATGTTTAACATGAAAAGTTTCAAATGGGGGCTGGGGATATAGCTCAGTGGCGTAAGCACCTGCCTGACAAGTACAAGGTCCTGAGTTTGATCCCCGGTACTGAAAAAAAAAAAAAAAAAAAGAAAAGTTTCATATGACATAAACCTAGAAAAAAGAGTAAAATGAATCCCCATGTACTCATCACCCAATTTTAGTACTTATCAAGGCTTGACCAACATTGCTTCATAATTTTACTTCATGGAAGTGTTTTATATTAGCTCTTCCAGAAGAATAACTAACTACGTAGAAGATGCACAAACCACAAGACACTGCTCTATAAGCCCCTGTCCCTCAACTCCAAACGTAATCAGAATTGTGCCTTCTGTAGCCATAGATTAGTTTGCCTCTTAGGAGTTTTATATTAAGTGAACCATATACCATGTACTTTGTGTCTGTCAGAATTTACTTAGTATTGTGTTTAGGATTCACTCACATGGTAGCACTCTCTGTAGTTTGTTCACTGTATGGATAGCCCATTATTTATTCACTTTAAATGTGTTGAACATTTGGGATGTTGCTAGACCTTAGTATTGGAAATAGTTGCTGCCACGAATATTCTTGAACATGTGTTTGGTGAATATGCTGATACATTTCTGTTGTCTACACATTTGCAAAAGAGTCTTCAAGCACATTCCAGACATTGTCATTCACCCATCCATGCCTCAAAATAATTTAGTAGGAATCTTGAAGTGGAATGACATGTTTCTCGTGTAACCCTGCTTACTTGTTACCATTTGATGTCTTGTCCTCATCAACTAAAATACATTTTTAAGTGGAAAGAACCTCTTTCTTTAGGACAGCTTTTGAAGACAATGAGCTGAAAAATTTGAAGTTGAAAAATGCCTAAATAGATAGTAATTTTCTTTTGCTTTGATGGACAGATCTGTCACATAATCAACAATCCTTTCTGGTGAAACAACTAACTCATCTCTTTGGCACTTTTTTTATGTTCCTGGGGACTGAAACCAAGGCCTTTGCCCTCAGTTATGATAGCAAGCTTTAATTTTATTTTTTATTAAATTTTGAGGCAGTGTCTTAGTAAGACACTAAATTGATCATGCTGGGTCAAACTTGTGATCCACCTGCTTCAGCCTCCTGAGAGTGCTGAGATTACGGATCTGTGACAACATCCCCAAGTGTTTGGTAATACTCTTAATCACACGCAGACTAGAATTGGGAGATACTTTATGAATACTGGCTAAAATAACACTTTTTCTTTATTTGTAATAATTGTGACCTCAATTATATAAACCATATAATCATGTAAATCATATAAATATAGCAAATATCAATAATGCTTATTAGTAAAATTGCACATACCATCATAATTATATATAATACTGTCACATTATATTACTGACATTTGACTTCATTCTTCTGTGAACACAACCTCTCCCTCCTCGTGCAGGCTAAGCAAGGGCTCTCCTCCAAGTGATACCCCAGACTGAAACACCTTTCCACTGGGGCTGGTCTCAAGGCTTGTTATGCTGCCCAGGCTGCTCTTTCTAGCCCTAAGTTTCCTTCCCTCCGTAGCCTCTGAGTATCAGGGACTGCAGATGTAGGCCTCGGTGCCCGACACATACTTTTATTTTGATTTTTTTCTTTGAGTCTAAACAATGAAAGCAACAACAATAGCAATGATAACGACAGGTAGAATTTGCTGTCCTACTGTGTATAAGAACCATGTTCACTGTTTCCCATAAAATATTTGTACTCTTTATAATAATGTCTAAGATAGTGTTATTGAATATAATGATGATTTAATAACAACAATGTAGGCCTATATTACAAATGAATGAAGAGAAGCCCAGAGAAATTAAATAATTCTTTTCACTGTACTATGGCTGGTAAGTAGTACAGGCATGATTCCATTACTTTTCTTTTACTGGGTCAAGATTTCTTTTATACAAAGTAAACTCACTTTATGTTGCTACAGATTCTGTGCAAATAGAATTATGAACTTTATGATGTAGTTATGTTAACTTTCAGTAAATTTTTAAAGAAATGTCAGTAAATAATGCTGCATTACTAACCTCATGGGGTGTAAGTTTATAAAACATTTAATATATTTTTTTCTAATGTTTGTCAAAAAGGCTTTCAACCATTTTGGACATTTTTACACTTTATAAAGATTTTTATATTTTTAAGAATCTAATTTTATAAATGAATAGCTTCAAATTACAGTTACAAAATTTTTAAAATAATCAACTAGATTTTATCTAACTTTGCTCATCTTCGTGGTGTGCTGGGAGATCGATTAGATACACAGGTGGCACGAAAACCTTGACAAATTGCTAGGTCATATTTTATATGGTGCCAACAATGGACAGGATCAGAACATTCATTCAATTTTATCTTACTTTTATTTTTTATGCCAAATGTACACATACACCATGTGTTTTTCCTTCTTCAGGTTCTTTGGGATAGCTTTTCCTTTGATGCAACCTCCCATTCTGAAGCAGGAGCAATATGTTCCTTTTCACTAAGGGTCATCTCAGTGTGACAGAAGAGCCAACCATAAGCTCTGTATGTACAGTGGTGAATTGTAGGTGTTCTGTCCACTAGAAAGTATCCAGTGTTCAATGACCACTATATCTAAACTGCTAAGTTCAACAGTAGTTTCTGCGTTTTTAAGCCTGTGCAGTCTGTCTCTCTCACTCTGTGCTTTTTCTTTTTTGGATTTTTGAGACAGGATCTTACTATGAAGTTACAGCTGGCTTTTAACTCAGTATAATTCTCTGGCCTCCTGAGTGCTGGGATTACAGGCGTACACAACTAAATCTGACTTCAGCATTCTTTTTGGGCCACTGTCCTTGTGTCCAGCACGTCTGCCTTGCCTGGCACATCTATTAATGCTGGACTGGCACACACTGCTTTTCCGTAATGAATAGATTGTGTATTGCAAACATATGCTAATAAAAACATTATTTTTAAAGGCAAAGATACTTGTGGCTTCTGCAATACACATTTTCTTAGTAGCCCGGTCAGCTTCACAGGCATTCTTACAGTGAACATGAAATTTTGAATTCTTGAGTTGCATGATTTTATGGTTTTTTCTAATAAAAAATATAGCAAACCTTTTTCACAGATCACCTTAGCTCCTTACAGGAAAACGGAACATTCATTTTAAAGTATGAAATACCAGACGCAGTGGGAGCGCGGCCGCCTCGGGCCCTCCCGTCCCCCCCCGAGACGGTGCAACCCCCCGGCGACTCCCGACAGAGATCGGCTTGCTAGCGGCGGAGACGCCCGGCGGTCCCACGTTTCGCGCGTGTCGGGCGAGCCGCGCGGAGGGCCCCAAAAGCCGCCGGAAGAGGAGAGAGGAA